>JAMPIV010009054.1:190000-353190 GCA_024509875.1 Oreohelix idahoensis
AGATGTCAACTCGTTGACGAATTGGTATGAGGAAGTCACTGTTTCCTTTGCTTTTTCATCAGTCCATGTCCGCAGCAATGCTTCCAGTGGACCTTTTATTGGTCTTCCAAACAACAATGCAGCTGGAGCCAATCCAGTTGATTTGTGGGGTACTTCCCTATATGCAAATAGTGCAGCGGGTAAGTATGTATCTCAAGTATAAGGTTTTTCACTCGCCAGCTTTCTAAGGATTGAAATTAGCGTACCATTGAACTGCCCTACTTGACCGTTCCCTTGGGCATGGCAGTGACTACAATGATAGTGCCTGGCTTGAAATATCCTGAATACTTCTTGTGTTAGCTTTCCCTTAAACTGAGAACCATTGTCAGTCAATATCTGATGCGGGAAACCTAATCGGGTGAATATTGTTAACAGGGCCTCTGCCACATGCTTTGAATCTATAGCTGACATGGCCACTGCTTCTCCCCACATAGAGCTTCTTCTTCTTCTTCTTGCGATCGCATCTTTGATGATTACACCGTCAGACGAGTTCTCATGATGAATTCGACTGTTGTTTGAAGTTCCTCTTTAACTCCATATAGCTTTGAGTTTAGTGTTGAGTCATTCGGCCAGTATATCTTTCTTAACTGGTCATACAGAGGACAGTCCTGTAGAACATGCTCAGCAGTTTGTTCGTTTAATCCACATGTGCACAGTGGTGAAGCAGACAATCGTAGCTTGTGCATGTGTTTATTCAGTTTGTTATCCCTGTCCTGAGTCCGAAAAAATAGTTATCTGTCCCTGCCGGTCGAGAGTGTGATAGTCGTCTTTGGGTTGGTTCTGTTCTCTTCTGATAGTCTGGATAGCTCTCTTTTTCTCAAAAGTAGGTGACTTCATTATCTTCTTGTTCACATTCTCCTCCCTTTTTTGCAAGTTTATCTGCCTTTTCATTTCCGGGTACACCACAATGAGATGGTACCCACTGAAGTATGGTTCTCTTTTTGGCAGCTACCTTGTTTAGTTCATTTCTCAGATGCGGGAGTTTACCACCCTTGAGAGCTTGCAGGACAGACAGTGCATCTGTGAGGATGACTACCTGGTGGCAGTCAGAGTTGGTGTTATAAATCATATTTGCAGCTTGCTCTAGAGCTTGAACCTCAGCTGTATAGTTGGAACAGAATTTACCAGTGGGAATGTGCCTAGTCTCATAGTGGTTGTCAGGATATGAGATAAAGATACCGGCACCTCCATTCCTGACAGCATTAGTTGCTGATCCATCTGTATAGGCATGTATCCATGATTGATCGGGATAGCTTTCTTGGATCATACTCAATGTAGCAGTTCGTTTTTGCAGATCATTATACTCACATCCACTTGTGAGACCACTGACTGATGTATTAATTTGGAGGGCACTGCTGGCCTGCTCCCATGGTACAGGGTATAGGGTGGGCTTCAATGGTGTTGTCTTCATGGATAGGTCTTCTTGATGCTGTCTTATAAGTCTTTTCCCCCGATGCACAAAACTGCAAACGCTTTAAGTGACGTCCCCAATGCCCAGATCCAGTCTAGTCTTGCCTTCATTGGGTGCATTGGCATACTGTTGTACTTTTCCATCTGGATCATGGTTTTTGTGTCCTCTTCTATGGGACAATGTCTGTAATCCACGAACCTTCTGCATCTCTGTTATTGGTGTAGTTTTCATGGCTCCTGTAATGAGCCTGAGAGCTTGATTTTGCACCTTGTCCAAAGACTGCAGATGTGAGTTAGCAGCTGATGACCATGCTGCTGAGCTAAACTCTAAGTGTGGTCTTATTACTCCATTATAAATCTTCTTTAGATTTCGTTCATTTGCTCCCCAGTTGGTACCTGCTAATTTTCTGAGTATGCCTAGTCGTCTTCGGGCCTTTCCTTCTGCGTTTTCAATATGCTTATTCCATGTAAGCCTTTGGTCAAATGTCACCCCAAGATAGGTGGGGTAGCTTTCTTCCTTGATCACGGTTGTCCCTCGGTGTATGTTAGCTGATTTGTCCTTGGGGGCGAGGGAGAACAGTGTTGTGGAGGTTTTGTCTGTGTTTATTGTGATAAGCCATTTCTCTGCCCATGACACTAGCATGTCTGCTGCCCGCTGCATTCTATAATTTGCTGTGGTGACATTTTCATCAGCGCACCAGAGTACTAGGTCATCTGCATATAAGGCAGCTTTAACGCCTGCAGGGAGATCTTTCACCAGGTCATTGATGTAAACAAGGAAGAGTGTTGGGGAAATTACTCCTCCTTGAGGTACCCCCTGATGGAGCAACACTTTTCTGCTCTGCAGACCGTCAAGAGTGACTCTAGTTCTCCTGTTAGGCAAGTATGACTGGATCCATTTCATCATGTTGCCTTGGATTCCACTTCTCCTAAGTTTTGCAATGAGGCCATCTTTCCACACCTTGTCAAAGGCCTGCTTGAAGTCGACCCAGATCGTTAGGACCTTTTTCTTCTCCTGGAAGGCATCTTCTATTGCTTGAGACAAGTAAGTAACTTGGTCTTCTATACTGTAGCATTCTCTAAATCCAGCTTGTTCCGGCACCAGGATCTGCTCAGACTCTAAATACCATTCAATCTGTGGTTGACTATTCGCTCCATAGTCTTCCCAACACAGCTTGTGAGACTGATTGGCCGGTAACTTGCAGCCTCGGTCTTACATTTCCCTTTCTTTAGTATGGGTATTGTGATGGCTTCTCTCCATACTTGGGGTACCTTTCCTTTCAACCAGCTGTGGTTGAATATCTCAAGCAGTTTTGTCTTTGCTGCTGAGCTCAGATTTACTAGCATTTCGTTGCTGATTTTGTCTGGGCCGGGTGACTTTTGAAACTTAAGCTTGGAAATAGCCTTCTGTAGTTCTCCTAGTGTGATGGGTTCCCTCATTGGGGAAGGAGTATCTGTCTGTCCCATGGTTGCCAGTATTTCTTTTATTATCTCTCTCTCTAATGATCTATGTTAATGGGTAAGTTGCTTTCTGAACTGTATCTTCTAGCAAACAAGTCTGCAGCTTGTTTTCCTCTGAAAAGTTTGCCACCTTCATCCAATGTGATAGTCTGCCTAGGTGAGGAACGCTCTTCATTTAGAGACTTGACTAATCTCCAAAGTTTCCTGCCGTCTTTCTCAAGGTTCAGCGATGCCGTTTTAGTTCTCCAGCTTTTCCGTTTTTCTTCTAGCTTTGTTCTCTGAAACTCTGCTACAGCCTTTTTCCATTTGTTGTGAGTTTCAAGTGAAGGCTGAGACTCTGCGTCCTTTCTAGCCCTGTCCATGGCTTCCTGACGTTCTTGGAGTGTGCTGGACCAGTATGGTATGTAGTTACGCCGGCATCCTTTGGGAATGGTTTCTTTTGCAGCTTGTAGTATGCATCTGTTGAAGTCTTTTACCACTTCATTAATGTCTCTGTACTGTACCTTGAGGGTAGACAGCAGCGTGTTCACCTGATGCCTGAATAAACCCCAGTTGGCTTTTTTGTAGTTCCATCTTGTAATGGCTGGGCCTGTACTGAGAGTTGCACTCTGGACAGTAAGAAAGATGGGCGATGGTCGCTTCCCCCTAGTTGGTCTCCTACTTCTCTACTAATAGATCCAGCTATATCTGGTGTGGAGAAGGCAAGATCTGGTGTTGAAGTTGTGTGCCATCCTCTGGAGTAGAAGGTAGGAGTATCTGTGGCATTATTGACTAGGATTGGGAGTGATCATCTTGCCAAGTTTCAACCTCTTCACCTCTGTGATCCAGATGGTTATAGCCCCAGCTCTGGGAGTGGCTATTAAAGTCTCCAACTGCTATAAAGTTGGTGGCTGGTACCTGTATAGAGCTGAGACTCAGGGGTTTGTTGTTCGGACAGTAATTGTTCAGGAGTTCTATTTCCATCTTGTCTACCTTTATCTGCAACAGCTGATATTCTGCTCCATCCATGAAGGTTTTCCTTTCGTGTGCAGGAATGTTATTCCTTACAAGAGTAAGTACTCCTCCTTTTCGTCTATCTTTTCTGTAGGATCTGAAGCATTGATATCCCCTTATTTTAAAGGTTTGATCTGCTTTCAAGTGAGTCTCTTGGATACAGCAAACACTGACTTGCTTCTCATACAAGATGTTTTCCAGCTCTGTCTTTTTGCTGTATCCAGCCTGCTTGCTGTTCACTCCCTCTGCATTCCAGTGCATCATGACAAGTGGCACTCTGGGTTTCTCTTTTTCTGTTTTGTTTTGGTCAGTAGTTCTCCTCCGCCGTCTGCTGACTCCACAAGACGGTCTAGAGGGTCCTCCAGTAGCTGAGGGTGGGCTCTATCGAGGCTCAGAGCCCGGCACTGCACCTGCCTGGTGGAGCTCCACAGGGCGAGCACCAGTACGAGATTTATTTGACGGTGTACTCTCCATAGAAAAAAAAGCGAGTTGCGTGATACTGTGGTTTCCGGTGCGCCTTCTGGCCCAGTATCTATGACTTTAGCACCTGTTCAACGGGAGAGTGGGCTCATCCCTAATCTGTTTATGTTCCCAGTAGTAGACTATTCGCAAGCAGCCTGGGGGTGTCACTGCTCTGCGCGGACCTTGTTTACCGAGGCGGCGTCCGAGCTCGTATGGTGAAAATATGGTTGCATTATCTTCAAAATAGCCCTGTCTTTCCTGCCATCCTGCAACTTTGAGTTAGGGCCCACATAGAGCAAGTATCAACCAAGGTTAAGATGCAAGCATTTCTCTTCTTGGTCCTAGTGAGGGGTCCAACAATATCCTCTGCAACACGTTCAAAAGGCGTTCCCATAATGGGCATTTCTCCCAGTGTACTGGTGCAGTCCTATGCTTAGGAGCTACTCTTTGGCATTCTGGACAGGATCTTACATATCTCTTTATGTCCTCTGTGATTCCTGGCCAAAAGTAGTGACAGGCTATCCTTTGTCCAGTGGCCCCTATTCCCATATGTCCACTGAAGGGTATCGCATGTCCTAGCGTCATAACTTTCTCCCTGTAAGATTTTGGCACTACCATCTGTCCATGCCCTTTAGGTCCTGTTCCAGCTTTTCCGTAGAGTAGGCCATTCTTCATGTAAAAGTCTCCTTTCTCTGAAGGGTTATGTGCTTCAGGTAATTTGCCAAAACAAGGCTTCAAGGTGCTGTCTGCTGCTTGAGCCATTTTCATCTTTTCTGGATGACCATTGATAGGATTTTCCTCCATTTTCCTGGAGCTTTCCTTGGTCGGGACTGTTGCCATAACTACAGGTTTTATAGGTTCTCCAAGGAAAACATACATACACCTCAAAATCAAAGGGTAAATAGGGTCGTCCATCACTGCTGCTTTGATTTCTCCTTCCACATAGCGAGATCTAATGTTGATTAAGGCTATGGGTAATGTCATGGTTCTTGCTCCCTTGATCGGTCCTCTGATTTCCACTGTTTCTGTGGTTATCTGGTCAGGACTCACTAGAGAAGAGCACACAACTGAATCAGAAAGAGTCCAATCCTGTGTCATATAAACACAGTACTACTTGAGTACCATTCACGGCCCACTTCCTCACAGACAGGGGAATGATGGAGGTCCCCTTTTGAAGCTTACTGCTGCAGTTTCCTTCCTTCCCCTGTTTTCACTGTTGTAACACACGCAAGCAATGATGGAGTGAGGATTCTTTCTTCTGCAGTCCGCCAGTATTGTGGTTACTCATTAGACAAGTTTTACACCACTTTCCTTCCATTCCGGTAATGGTGGTCCCCTTAATCAGATCTTAGAGGGTTTATTGTCCTGTTATGGTCAAATCTTTGTTTTGTTTCCTTTGTGGTAGTGTTCCTTTTGTTCATATTTGGAATAGTTTTGTGAAGCCCCAGGTAGTGGCAAGTCTTTCGTATCTATCCAGGTGCGACTCAATGGCGTCTTCTTTCTCAACAAATGGGTCCAGATTAAAATTCATGGCCCCAATTGAGGTGCTCTGGCTGGAGCTACTCTCAGAGTGAGGTGAGTTACCACCATTATTGCCAGTAGTTGCCTGAATTTCAAGCTCTTTTAATCTCAACTTATGGTCTCTCTCTCTCTCTGCTTGTAATTTCCTTTCCTCAGCGTCAATTTTCTTTGCCTCATTTTCAGCCTCCAATTTCTTGGCTTCAGCTGCTAATTTCCTTTCTTCAACTTCTAATCTTTTGGTTTCTTTCTCAGCATCAAGTCTTTTGCCTTCTCTCTCAGCTTCCAGTCTTTTGGCTCCTCTTTCAGCTTCTACTTATAATTTCGTTTCCTCTCTATCCATGTGTTTGTCCACTTCTGTTGTGACATACTGAATAAGAGCATCACCTGTCATATTTAATTCCTTACCCATCTGCATGACCGCAGTTCTGAACTTCACTAGATCAGCCATGGCGTTACTTAGAGAGGGTATGTAATTTTACTATATCCAAACTATTGTAATTAAACTTAATTAATTTAATTGAACAAATAATTTCCGTGCAACTTAGTGAGGATCAACTATTTACTGAGTACTAAATGGTACTCCTCCTAAGAAAACCAAAAAAAATTCTATTTATGAATTTTTTGTTTTCAAATTTTTTTTTCTTTTGTTATCTATGGGTGGCACAAGATAGAGTTAGTAAATAGATGAATAGACTAAGTATGGCTCAAGGTATATAGAAATATCTCAGGAACGAGCTTCCCCCCCCCCCCCCAATCCCCTTGTAGCGTGAGGTTTTTATTGCCTCTAGGATCAGTATAGTACTGACAATACAGAAATAGAATTTCTGCAGGAAAATGGTGAAGTCCCAGCGTATGAGAGAACTACTGGTCTTACAAATTAGTTACAGATGTGAATGATCTGATCTCGAAAAATTAGTAGAGTGGAGACAGTCATAAAATGCCCCCCCCCCCCTCCCCCCGCTGTGTACCTAACTTAGTGATATTAAAACAAGGAAACAGATTTCACTTAACAATTATAAAATTGACAAGTCGTTCAAATACAATTTCCTTATTATTTATTAAGTATATACACTATCTACTCTTGTGCTGAAGGGTGGATGTTGGAAGATGGAATGCAATGGATTTGTACGTTTACTTATGATATATATATATATATATATATATATATATATATATATATATATATATATATATATATATATATATATATATATATATATATATATATATATATATATATATATATATATATATATATATATATATATATATATAATATATATATATATATATATATATATATTACAAGTCTTCCAATTATTGGAACAAAATTATAGATATTAGCTGTGCTGTTAATTAATTATAGAAAATTTATCAGCTGTGCTGTTAATCTTGTCTCTCACTACGCTAAATCACTTTTTCTTCCTTGACCGTTAATTGCTCAAATTGCCGACGGAAATGGTACTAATGTGTACCCATCTCTTAGAACAGTTCTGTCCTTCCTAATTTGTTGCACACAACACCCGCTGATCATCGTTCCTTTAGCCCACCCAAGACTGAGGGGGACTAAGGATGTGGCTCCGGTACAATCACTGTGCTCCTGCGAAGTTCCAGGCAGCTGGATTGACTCGAACATACGCCCTCAAGTTGGATGACACAAATAAAACCTGTAACAAGGAAAAATAGGGGCTAATTTCTGTCATCAAGCCCACCTATTTCTAGTGTATATGAGATGAGCGTGTCTCAGGTGTCTGCATGTAGGATGAATGACAACATGGCTTAGTATGATTTAGCAATAGCGAGACAAGACAGGTGTCTACTTGCAAAACGTTCTTTCTAATAATTCAATACATGAATACATCCAATAATTTGTACACCGTATGATACAACCGTTTCCTTCCACCTATAATATACCAGGCCATATCTGATAAGTGCTATATTGGCTGGTAAAATATATCCTAACACTACTGTTGTAGTTATATGAGCCCTAACAAGGACTGTTTGGTTATATTTCAGGTTGGTTATCGTCTTCAGCAATCATACCAGGAAATACAATCATTATACCTAATTCCCCAAGATACAATCAGTATACCTGATACATTCATAGTAAAACAAAATATATTAAATATATACAGGTGTAGGTAGTATAAATGACACACAAAAAATACAATCATTATATATCTGATGTAGGCCTATTCTCCTAATAGTTTATAGTAAGTTTACCTACCCTCTAAGATTAATACACGCCAGATTTGGACTCGACTTTAGTGAAGCAAGAGTACCCGGTCACGCAGGTAAGCAATAAATCAATGTTGACAGCTTTCTCTTTCCCCAGTCGGTCGTGCTGGCCTTCGTGTTTGTGTGTGTATTTTGTGAATGAAACGCGCCCGTTTATATAGGTAGACGAAAGGAATCTGCCAGTGCGTAAGGAACTCTTTTGATTGGTTCTCGGCGGTTTCGTACATTCCGTGACCGAGTCCCGAAATACAGGGCTTATGCCTAATTTTATTCTGTCTGCCGCCATCTTGGGGGAACAAGATGGCGTATACTTCGTGTAATTTATTCTGGCTCAGAGTCTGTTGAACGTGGATTGGCTGGGCATACTTGTTAACAAAGAAGTGGGTTTACACACACGTTTTACGACATCGTTGATAGTAGACCCCAGGTATGTGAAGTGGTGCACCCCTGCCAATTCATAGTTATCGATAGTGATAACTGGTGCAACGTCTACATCCTGACTCAGTACGTTTATTTTCTTTAGATTTATTGAGAGGCCAAAGTCCGTGTATGCTTGAAAGGATCGATTCATCAAGCGCTGCTGCTCCTGTTGACTTTGAGTGACGACTGCAGCGTTATTAGCGAATAACAAGCATCTTATAGTGACCCTTCTAATTTTTGTTTTTGCCTTCAGCCTTGCGAGGTTAAACAGTCGGCCATCTGACTTAGTGTGAAGGCATATTTCTTCAGTTGCATCTCCGAAAGCATGTTTCAAGAGCAAGGCAAAGAAAATCCCGAAGAGTATCGAAGCCAGGACTCAGCTTTGTTTGACTCCACTGCGTGGGTCAAAGGGTTTTGATGTGTTTCAAGCTGTTCCCTTCACGTCCTCATGGAATGACTATACCATTTCCAACTTTTCTAAGTACTTCTCAGGTAGTCATTTGTGACGAAGAGTCTCAACAACTTCTTTCGCTTGTAGGTCTTGCAGACACTGTCTCTAAAATAGTGTACTTTGGCTCTGGGCTCTCAAAATAACCGGCACGTCCTGCACATATCCACTTTCCCCTCCCCTCCCGTCCACCCATTGTGAAATCCTCTAGCAAGCAGACAACCAGATACACACAGAAGTTAAGTTTGGGGCTCAAATGATTCCCTCATTCTTAGTGTGCAATGCCAGGTTTTAAACATGTTTAACTGCAGAGAAAATTATAATGTAGCGCCACTGGTGTGGCTACTCAATCCCTGAGCTTTGGCTAGGCCACTCGAATGGTGCCTGTTTACATGATGCCCCGTGGACGTGCTTCAGTGCCTTGGTTAGTTGTACAACCCTGGAATTCATGCAACAGAAACGTGACTTTCTCCACATCATATAGCTAATGTATATCTTGCCAGAATGAAGGACACACATATATCCTATGTAACGACTAAACGGGTTTCGTAATCGAAAAATAAACTAGAGCAGAGACAAGAAAGAGAGAGCAAATCTGAATGCATGAAAAATAAAATAATACAAGCCATAAATGGGAATCGCGGTTGAAACTCAAGTAGATCTCTGTGAGAAATACCGCAGTGGCACGTTAGAAAACTCAAAGACAATGAGAATACAGTCTACATTCAACAAACAAATGAAGCAACAAGTAGCACCAACAACAGGTAAATAGTACGGTTGAAAAATAGAGGTTGACAGAAGGAAAATAACTGGCACTTTGACACTCTGGAATGTGAAGATGTCAACAACAGAATGTATAGAAAACATTAAAACATCGAAGTGTGTGGACAGACATGATTGTTTACACATAATATCACGGTGTTTGAAGATGCCGATGCCCTGTCACCTACATAATAATTATCTTAGTGATACGTTTGTAACCAACAATAAAACAGCCCGACCACCTTTTTGTGGAAATACGGAAAGGCGCTCACTGCACAATGAAAACTAAATTGAACATTCATTAAAAAAGATCGCGCACGCCTTTCGATATTTTCATGGTGCGTTTTCGGGAAAATAAGTAAACGATGTGCATTGTTTCGTGGAAGCTTGATTGAACACCCATCAAAAATACATGCACGCCTTTAATTTTTTTTTTTTTTTTTTTTTTTTTTTAAAGTGCACTGACCTACAAGTCATGATACGTTTGACTACAATAATCCACTATTCTCCTGTTAGCCACTCACGTCTGTTGTTTTTCTGTTGTCCGGTTTTGCTTCTTTATTTCTCACGCGTGTTTGAAACATACCTTTGTATGTGTAATATTTATTTATTTACTGTTTACAGGCCCTGGGTTCCCCTCTTGATTTGTTTAAGTTTACACAAAACCAAAACCTACCCTCTGTCCTGTACTGTCCTATCATTTACTAGACACGGTATTAAGGTCTTTGTCTTGTGTAATCTGACCTATACTGTAAGTTATACTCTGTTTTGGCGGGTTATTTGCTCTTTGTGCAAGAGAATTATCATAATTTGCAGCATTAATATGTACGCTGTTTCAATTCTGTATATTCTACAATTCCCGATGGTCGTGAATCCACTTTGCTACCAGGTTTCCCTCTCGTGTTATTGAAATAAACGTCGAAAGATTCACAAGCGGGCCGCACTAGACGTCAGAAATTGATCAAAAGCAATGCCAGGCCTGGATTATTATTCGTGTGTGTCACTGAGAAATAATGGGCCAGCTCTACCTGTTTGTAAGGCGAACACTTTGTTTATTTATAGATTCTACAGAAATGAAAGAGCTTTTTGCACGTGTTTAAGTATCCATTACTACATTCGTTTGTTTCTTTCGTTTTCCTGTATCCTTCATGCTTAGTTTTACCCCCTGAGATTCCTTGAGAACTTCCCGTGCCTTTCAACTTGGCAATGTGTCATCTCTAATCTCAAACTTACATATCTCTGCCCTTCTAACGTTTCCTCTTTTTCTTGTGTTCATTATTCTGTACTTAACTTTAATTTCTTTTATTCCACATTCGTAAAGAGAATATTAAAGAGTGGGATAAAAGATGTAAATGATCAAGAGATATAAAACGGAAAAGAGAGAGGAGTATGCTAACACGAAGAAAAGTAAGAAATAGGGAAAAAAGGATACATGAAAAAAGGAAGATAAAAAAATAGAAGAGATGATGTGAAGAGAACGAATAGACAAAAGAAAGAAACAGTTACAGGGGAAGACAACCCCGTGTAGTTCACCGGGGGTCTCTGAGAAGACAAAGGAAGAATAGACCTTCTACTCACTCAGCATGTCGTACAAGGAAAATAAAATGAGGTTGTGCGTGAGACTTCTAACCTCATCATGTAGAAAAATTACTTCCGAGCCTATCTCTCCTAGAGCATGTGAATGCTTTATGCAGGTTTCCTGGAAGGTGGTAAGTTGTAGTGGGTTTTTTTTTAAATATTTTATTTTAATGATAACATTTTTATATTTTTTTTATTATTAAGGTGTTTGCTACTTTTTTTGTAGCACGCCCCTTTTCAACCATCTACCATATACATGGAGCTGTTGGTTATATCAGGACGTGTTTCATTTATTGTAATATGTTTTTGTTTGTATTTATTTTATGCTTAATACTATATTATTTCTAGTGGGTATTTTTCCTGTTGTAGTTATAGTTCAGTATTGTTTTGTTATCAAATAATGATATTGTCTAAACTTTCATGCATTTAATGTTCATTGGAGTATTATTTAGTCAATCTGTATTTATCTGGGGGGAGTCTTCCACCTATGTAGACTGGCTCGCATTTTTATTTATTTATTTTTCTGTGTTTGGTTCTTGACACTCTTCGCATGTGGGTTCCTTTATCATGAAATAATGATAAAAAATATCCCGTTCAACCTCTGATGGGTTGTAATTAGGATCTATAGTGTTTTCAATTGCAAATAAGATGAATAACTGGAGATACGGGAAAGTGGCATCACATCTGTCAAATCATTGTAAATATGGCAAATCAAGATTACCGATTTTACTTGTATGTTAAAAAACACAAAAAACGAGATACAACAAAACCAAACAAAAATAATATTCAGGGAGAGGGCTATAACGGCCTGGTGTTTCCAGTTAGATATTTAATTGACTTTCACTTGTCATAAGTCATATGTTTTGTAAGAACATCATCAACCTTCACCTTCCAAATTATTATATATATATTGTTGCGTGAGAAATTCTCGCAACATCGTTTTATTACAATATATATTTTATAACGCAAGGGCAACAACTGCTTGAAATTTATAGTCACTTTTCTCGGTCAGCAGTTGTCTCCTCGCGTTGGTATTGAATGCAGTTAAGTTTGCTATGCTAGGCCGTTTTCTCAGAAAACGGTTGGCAACCTGTTGGGTTATCCTTTTAAGGTAATCATTCTTACGCTGGTTCGTAGTAAAGGTCCTTGCGTCTTAAGTTCTGAGCTGTGGTTATTTTGCGCTGGACTGCGCATGACTGGTGTTGCTTCTTGGTCGATCGATTTCCGCCCACCAGGCCAGTGAGCGATTTTGAATAGCTAGGAAGATGCCCCGCTGAGAGGGGATCTCCGCTATTTTTTGTTCTGTCAGGAATGTGAAGTCCTCTTAATGGATATGTCGTTTATTCGAGATAATACCTCTAGTGTATTTCCACATGCCGGGGAGGCGTAATATTTCTGTGTATTTCCTGAAGGCAAGGTAAATTAACTTTTCATTAACTCTATCGATTTTTGGTCGTGAGCGATTTTTTTGATTCATAGCCTGTCTTCGAAAGGCGTCGTCACGAGATGTTTTCCCAGCTCACATGTCGCTGTATTGTACTGCATCGGTTGATGCATGTCCCAAGGACCATTACTTGCTACTTTGTTACATGAACTAGGTTTGGAAAACCTTTGTTATCTAGAGGATATTTTTGAGGACATTATTTATACTTCGGCAGACGTGCCTGTCTTGCTGAAGTCAGATTAAGGAGAGTGAACTGATCTCATACATCTGGTTATCTTCTGGCTAAGATAGAAAGGGATGGAGAATTTTCCCGACTACATTACAGCCTTATAATGTATTGACATGCCTGTGAATCACCTTTATTATGATGCTGTCTACCGTCCATTGCTATACTGACATTGTTGCTGTGATAATGACTGTCTGATGTACCTACATATTCGCGTATACATTTTGTCACTGTGGCGTCCACAATAAATGATACAGAAAAACGTCACTAGCTGTTACAAGCATCATTGACTTTATACGTCGTGAGTTAACTGACGTCTTTGTATGGATTGCCCTGTTTTTGTATGATCATTGTTTGACTGTACATCATCTACACACTTCACAAAACCAGACCACGGGCACCATCACTCACCTCATGGTGCACGCGTCATTGGCGGCCAATTACTCAATCATAATATAAATTGGGCGTCATCAATATATACTTTTGTTCTAGTTAAATACTGCCCCTACGGCAGTTTCTTCTGCGATGTGAGTACCTTTACTTATATCAGGGCGAATATCGTCGACAGTTAACCCTAACTCCATTGCATATCAATATCATGTCTACATTTTCATAACACCAGGTAGCACTACGCCAGAATATCTATTCCGTGTTCTTACTTTCATAAAACAAGTTACCCCCCACATCTTTTCCATGTATCATTAGAAAATGCATCCACTGATACATCACAACATATCAAGTAAGATAGATTTTTCAAGAATAGATATCATAACGCAGGCTTAATAAAATGTTGATCGCCTCAGCTAAGCAACCCGATTTATCTTTAAAATATATATCTTTAAAAAGCAT
The DNA here is from genome assembly GCA_024509875.1 of Oreohelix idahoensis. Classification (NCBI taxonomy): domain Eukaryota; kingdom Metazoa; phylum Mollusca; class Gastropoda; order Stylommatophora; family Oreohelicidae; genus Oreohelix; species Oreohelix idahoensis. Next base: position 203,852 of record JAMPIV010009054.1, read on the forward strand.
AAGATGTTATTAAAGCATCAGAAACAAATTAAAAACGTTTATGTGTTAGACGATCCACCTAAAATCTGTCAACGGACCGCTGGTGGGCGGTTAGCAACGTCTTGACCACCCCTGTCCTAGGATATTTATTCACCTGTGACCTTATCACCGCTACATTCTTTCATCGCCGGCCTTCACGCATTCAAATGGACATTTGTCACGGCGGTCTCGATCACGGCTATTGTTCAGGTTTCCTCTGATCCATTTCAGAGGACTTCCAATGCCGAAATCTGTCCTATCACTCATCATCATATTATGGCCAGTGGATCCCAAGCTGTCTATTGCCGGGGAAATATGTAGCGAGGGCAGCGAGAACTAACGAACGAACTTTATTTTCAAAGGGTTGAGAATTGGCATGCGGGCCCTACACTCTACGCTTCCCTTCTTTCACCTGTAGTGCTGTATCCATTTATTCTCACATACATCTTAAATATTAATGTTAAAACAAACAATGTAACAGGACCATAACAGTATACTCACTTTTACAGTATCTAATTACAATCCAGAAGTAAAATGTATTGAAAAGGAAAAAAATCGTCCGCAAAACAAACATACAATAGTACATAACGATTTGAGAGATATTTGGAATGGTAGTGACTGGACAAACTTGAACAGCATGAAGAGACAAATAGTAGTCATCTCATATACTGTAAGGGACCTAAGACGCGTCAACAGTGAGGAATGCAGTTAACGACCCGTAGCTAGACTACTTGCGTCAGGGTCAATGAACCAGAGCTGACCAAGACCCTACTCCACCTCCAAGTGGTGGTCCTGAAAACAGGCTGCATCACTGCAGTGTGGCTGAGTGAGTAGGGATCGAAGAGGGAAGGCTAACCCGGTCCCAAAAACGCCGTGCTGAAGTCGGATGTGTCGCCCTAAAGGCGCAAATATCGCAGCTCCGGTGTAAGCGGACACAACGCAACCAACGTCCTTTTCAGGATGAACAAAGAAGAAGAATATAGTGTAAAAGTTTCAGGGTCAGTTATGTCCAAGATTTTTGAAATGATAGTAATGTCATACACAATTATAACTGAAACTGATTGAGGATTAATGAACTCTAAAATTAGACACAATGAAATAAACCCTTAGTTTAAATATACCAGCCCCCATAAATGGCCTTCTGTTACAAGGATCCCGTTACACGCCCATTGTGGCATATTGGGAATATGGTGTTAGGCCCACATTTTCTTGACCATCGGCACTCCTAGGGGTGGTGTGGTCAGTACCACGCGGCCGCCTTAACCTTCCCAGAAGTTGCTCTGGTAGCCAATTCATGAGGCTGGGTCAACCCCGGAGCCGTTTGTGGTCTAAAAATCCCACCTCAACTGGGGATCGAACCATGGACCACTGACATAGGAAGCCAGTGCATTAACCACTGCGGTACTGCGGCTCCAAGCACATGGGAAGCATATGTTACAAGCACATGGGAAGCATATGTTACAAGCACATGGGAAGCATATGTTACAAGCACATGGGAAGCATATGTTACAAGCACATGGAAAGCATATGTTACAAGCACATGGGAAGCATATGTTACAAGCACATGGGAAGCATATGTTACAAGCACATGGGAAGCATATGTTACAAGCACATGGGAAGCATATGTTACAAGCACATGGGAAGCATATGTTACAAGCACATGGGAAGCATATGTTACAAGCACATGGGAAGCATATGTTACAAGCACATGGGAAGCATATGTTACAAGCACATGGGAAGCATATGTTACAAGCACATGGGAGGAAGCATATGTTTACCAAGCACATGGGAAGCAATGTTACAAGCACATGGGAAGCATATGTTACAAGCACATGGAAGCATATGTTACAAGCTTTTACAAGCACATGGGGAGCATATGTTACAAGCAGATGGTAAGCATATGTTAGATGCACATGGGAAGCATATGTTACAAGCACATGGGAAGCATATGTTACAAGCACATGGGAAGCATATGTTACAAGCACATGGGAAGCATATGTTACAAGCACATGGGAAGCATATGTTACAAGCACATGGGAAGCATATGATACAAGCACATGGGAAGCATATGTTACAAGCACATTTGAAAATCGTGCAAGAGTTAAGATTGGCTCCTGTATAACATTGAAAAATTCCACTCTTACTATCTGTAATGAAGTCTTAATCATATCTCGGCATCATTCAAAATGTATCACCGCGCAAACCCCGTGGATATAACTGACCAATGAAACGCCAGCTTGGTACAAATAGTGTCGGAAGATACGCTAGACATGGAGGAAACAAAAGTGTAGATGTTGATGATATTTCGGAAGTCAGTGTGCAAATAATCATAGAGTACCTTGATAAAGAAGGACCCACTTCGATAACAGGGATCATTAGCTTTAAGCATATAGCAATAGATTCACTGGATATGTTGTAGAGCCGAAGTTATTATGAATAGAAGACAGCGGAGCATGAACCATGTTGTGTTTTCCTTGTTTCGGCTCCTTCAGTGAATAGTCGGATAAATTATAGGATAAAGTGGATAGGCATAGTGATAGAGCTTATTCATATGAGTAAAATGCGCCTAAGATGGAGGAAATCGGTGCAGAAATAAGGATTCCAGAACTGTTTTAGATTTACTATCTAAGCACAACTTGCCTTGCCTACACGATTTTGGATGCATGCAAACGTACTTTGGGCTAGTTGTCATCTTGTACATCCGCAAAGTCCACTATGTAAGGGAAGAGAACGAATGACACAGACACACTCGCCGCCTAATTCAAACTACAGACACAGCACAGCATTTATATCACCTCCGTTGCCATCTGCAAAAGTATGAGCAGACTGTGTAACCATTGAAAGCCTGTCTGTAATTGAGGGTAAGCGAGATGTTAATTAAATATATATATGTAAATATATTATCAATGTGGGTTTAAGGTAATATTGGTATGTGTGGTATCATCGGGTTATTTCTGGAGGAAAACCTGAAGTGTGTTGGTTTAGTTTAATTGTATTAAATCAGTAGAACGAATGGATTGAGCTAGTTGTTTGTGGAAAGCATTTTAAAGATATTATGCTTGCTGGAAAGGACAATCCAAACTGGAGGAAGGAATGACTATAACAGATTGATTTTCTGTATTATTTGATATATGACACAATGATTACCATAAGGCCTATATGATTTTATAGAAACAAATCATGGACAAAACTGTAACAAGTGAATTACTGAACTTTTGTGCTAGAACTGGAACGAATTGTGTTATTCATGACTTACAATGTCTCTTGCGATTAACCACAGCTTGTCTGAACTGTCTCATTATACCTCCTGACTGGCTAAGGAGACAATGAGCGATACTACGTAGGTTGTACATATTGTTTCAGGTTATATCCTGCACTGAGTGTCATACAAAACCTATAGTGACCAAGTCAGCAAATAGATGTTTAAGTTTGTCAGAGTTTTTGCCAGTATTAACTGTGTCATCTAGACGAGTGGAGGACCCGCATTGGTGGGGTTCTATCCAATCATACTGCTGTACGAGGCCTAGGAAGGACTTTGTTTCAGATAAGTAGTTCAGTGTTGGGCTACTTCAACTTTTAAATACCATATATCTATATAAACCCACCTACGAATAAACTATGTGATGATGAAAACACTGTGGTGTATATAGAAGACATGTGACAGTCATATGAGTCATAAAGTAACATTTATATTCATCTATACAAGAAAGCACAAAAAAGAGACAGATACTATCAGGAAGCAAGAAAGCAGTGAATAGGAACTATACTAGTTTAAGACATTAACTGTAAATGCGTTATGTATATATCTGTTTCTTCTTCTTCTTCGTTCGTCCTGAAAAGGACGTTGGTTGCATTGTGTCCGTTTATAGCGAAGCTGCGATATTTGGGCCTTTCGGCCGACACATTCGTCTTCAGCACGGCATTTTTGGGACCGGGTTAGCCTGCCCTCTTCGATCCATACTCACTCAGCCAAACTGCAGTGATGCAGCCTGTTTCCAGGACCACAACGTGGAGGTGGAGTAGGGTCTTGATCAGCTCTGGTTCGCTGACCCTGACGCAAGCAGTGAAGCTATGGGTCGCTAACTGCATTCCTCACTGTTGACGCGTCTTAGGTCACGTTATGGATATATGAATGTGACGAATAATTTATTTTGCAATCAATTGAATTTTATTTGAAAATTAACAAAGAAGAAAAGATCTCGTATTTAATAAATTATAAATTGTACCCAGAGTCTTTAGTGAATTTTAAAATTTGGTTTAAAGTTCTTGTTGTGTAGTTAATTACCTCTAGCAGCATCATTGTCTAAGGTTAATCTGGAGAGGAGTCCATAGGAATCTAGATAGTACTTTGTCGTTTGATGAGATAGGTCTGAGAAATGTATGGTCCCGTCCGAGCGGAGGTGATAGTGATAACTCTGTGAGAATAAGCGGTAAGAAAGAGGTTGCTGTTTCACGAGGGTGATAGGGTAAGGGGAAGGACAGTCTCTGAATCGAGTAGTTGCTCTAATCCAGCCTATCTTACGACATTTATTTAACTGCAGACGCACTTACTCTCCTTGCTAAACAATGTTTACAAGTTACCCTACACTCATGTACACACACCAGTTTGGTGATACAAATGCACAAGCGTGAATACTAACTACGTATAACATATAATGGTACAATGGGGTTGACCAACACGGTAAGTAAAGGTTTATTATGTTTATTATCACTAAACAAAAAGCACAACATCAATCATGTTACATTTATAAAGCATAGTTTGCTGCACCCGACAGACAAGGTGGGGATTGTCTGTACAATTGTGATTCCTAAAAAAATAGTATATTCAATAGGCCCTCCCCTCTTGTAAAGGGAAAACAACCCAAAGAAAATTACTATCAGTCCTTTAGGTAATTAACCCAAAGAGAGATCAATTTTAACGCATGGGATATGCAATAATCAGTAAGGGGTATAGGAACCCAAACAGGTTCTGTTTTTAATTTTTTAATCTATCCCGTGAATAAGCAGATTAGGGAGGGAAAGAAAATAAACACAGAAAAAGAAATTAAGTATGTATACTGATGTTAGCAAGAAAAAAGAAAATTAAGGTTATCTAATTTCGTTCATTCAATGCACTCTTATAGTGGCCACTTTCATCTGCACTTACCAATCGTTGAAGCAGGCATTCCATGGAATAAAAAAAACTCTAGTAAGTACTAAAAACAATCAGAGTCTTTTGCTTTGTCTCTTTCAGCCCCAGACTGACGGGGTTTGCTGTCGGCTATTTTTCCGTAGTCGCTAAAATCGAGGCGTTACGTTTTTTTTTCCAGGATATTCCTCTTTTCACTGCAGTTAATGTTTTGGGGTAAGGGTTCTATGGGGTGGCACTGCCCTCAGAATTGAAAAAAAATATATATATAAAGATATATTGGTCCGGTGGGGTCTCGCCGCTAGTAGCTAAGACACTCTTTAGTGTGATGAAAAAAGAACTTCAGGAAACTGATACTCCTCGGCTGTTCAATGAAGTGATGGCAGAGTATGACCAGTGAGTTTTCTTTAGGGGGGTAATCCAGTAGGAAAACGTTTACTGTCATGTGTAAAAAAATAATGATATAAATTCTGCCACAGCAGATCAGTAATATTTATGGAATGGCTTCTAGCAATTGTTCTTCTCCAGTTATACTTTAAAATGGCTTATTGTTAAAGTTCTTGGTTTTACCGCTCTCATGGATGAAGAGGTGGACCACATAGGGGTCCCAACACGAAGATTTTAACCACAATAATCGATGGATGGTGTAAGAACCAAAGTCAGTAAGACCATAAGAAACACTATGTCGCAAAAGCATGACCAGAGTATATGTAGGAAATAGATAAACATGTAATCATAACATAAATCATATCCTGACCCGCGTTATTTTTTAGGTAAGACTATTTTACCCACATCGGTATTTAATTATATATATATAGTATATATGTATATATATATATATATATACATATATATATATATATATATATATATATATATATATATATATATATATATATATATATTTAAAAAACCCACGCGAGTGTCTAGTTTACCTAACGGTTTAAAACTAACGATATGAACGCTAGTCGTTTAGAAAATTACACACGTGGTTGAATAGAATTAAAATTGCGTTACATCAATTATCAGTCGCCTAGCGGCTTATTAAATTATTTTGAAGCATCTACTCACTGGGACAATAGCGGGTAAATAAATTTACCTTTTACCGCTGGAAAATTTTGCTACATGTTTATTTAAATACGTTTCAATTAACACAAAAAATCAACCCAGTGAAATATAATGAAACTTAAACAGTTAAATCACTGTGATGCTAATAACTATATATTTACCGCAACACAAGAAAACTGAAATAAATCTCCACCATATTTCTATAGGAAATCCAGATAAATTAAGACTCCAAAAATGCGCGCTAGGACCATTTCACGAAGAAATCCTGATAGCAAACTGACAACTGAGTTGATGAGCATGACTATATATATGAAATGGCGGATTTGTCCCTCCCCTATGAGGAAATTCACACCTCTCGTAGATTCTTCGTTCAATTCTTGAATCAAAGTCAAAAATCACACCAAAGCCTACCGTAGATTAGTTTCCCTAGCGAGCGAGCTTTTAGGTTCGTTTCCCTAGGTGAGCAAATTTGCGTCTCGTGGTCGGTGAGTGGTTAACGCCCCTTGATACTGCAATTAACGAACCGTTCTCTCTCTAGAAACTACAAAACCCGTGGCCTCGCCCTCCCCGTGTTTCAGGGATCAAGCGCTGACGTGATGGCGTAAACTGACAGCAGGTAAACGTCCTTTTTTTTAAAGAGAAGACAGTTAATTATGAATAGTTGGATTATTAGTGCTAGAAACAAAGACAGGAGGCGTGGCTAAACTAAGAATCGGACAGTTGGCAATAGAGAGACCTGGCTTCCACGTGTTTAATTGTGCATGCTTAATTAGCAAGCGAGGGAAATCCACGTTCGATCGTTGCTTGAACCCAAATAGTGAGGGACCCCGATGAGAATTCAGTGATCGATCAGGGTTGCCTCAATTTTTCATGTCACATACATTACCATCTCATGTAGGAGCCTATACAGCTTGACTATACCTTTGATGTCGATACATCATAACTCTTTTTAGAGAATGGGGTATTTCTTGTAAGACCAGTCTCTTATCTGACACTATCCTTATATCATCTGGTATATCTATTTGTCCAGGATAATATCACTATCGTTATATCTTTCCTCTCGCTACACTTTCATTAACAAAGAGATCTAGAAAATAACTACGTTTAAATATAAACCTCGATTGTGTTAACTAGATTCATAATTAATTATTTTCTCAATAACGTGACAGTGCTTAATTGTTCAAGAGATCACATTGCTCTCAGTGAGTAAATCTATTTACCAGAAAATTTTTATCATATCTGATACTAAGTAAGCCGCTATTTTATTTTCTTCTCTAAATCTTATTCTTCCCCGTACAGTTCCCGGGGTGGGGGGTCACGGAGAAGACAAAGAAAGAATACTGATCTTCTAATCATCTCATAAAATATAAGATTATACATGTGGCTGGCAACCTCATCATGTACAATAAATCTCTACAGAAACAACCGCTTCAAGAGTTTGTGTTTTGGTATGGGCTTCCTTGGGGGGCGGGGCTATCTTCAGTGGTGCCATCATGCTTTATTAGAGTTTCTTAACCTTTTTTTGTGCCGTTGCCCCTTTGATTGTTCAGTGAAGGCTATGGACCATTTTGATTGTCCAATGAAGGCTAAGGACACCTTTGATTGTCCAATGAAGGCTAAGGACACCTTTGATTGTCCAATAAAGGCTATGGACCATTTTGATTGTCCAATAAAGGCTATGGACCATTTTGATTGTCCAATAAAAGCTATGGACCATTTTGATTGTCCAATAAAGGCTATGGACCATTTTGATTGTCCAATAAAGGCTATGGACCATTTTGATTGTCCGATAAAGGCTATGGACCATTTTGATTGTCCGATAAAGGCTATGGACCATTTTGATTGTCCAATAAAGGCTAAGGACCATTTTGACTGTCCAATAAAGGCTATGGACCATTTTGATTGTCCAATAAAGGCTATGGACCATTTTGATTGTCCAATAAAGGCTATGGACCATTTTGATTGTCCAATAAAGGCTATGGACCATTTTGATTGTCCAATGAAGGCTAAGGACCCCTTTGATTGTCCCAACGAAGTCTATAGACCTCTTTATAGAAAATTGTACATAAAAGCACATCACAATTTTTTTTTTAAATTTTAGTTTAGGTACATGGACCATCTAGAATCCATTCATGGAAACACAATGGGTCTGTGGACCACAGTTTAAGAAACCCTGCTCTCTAAGGATTGAAAAAAAGGAGATAATTACGATACTGTAATATGTCTCCTGAATCAAGCTTTCACGGACCTTCCTTAAGCTTACGTTTGATAGGACTCGAGTACTTGTTTATTCATCTCCAAAACATGGTATTGTTTTAAAAAAAATGTGTGTTTATGGTTATCTTAACAATTACAGGCGATAGAACACAATTGAAGTTTTGTACAACTTAACAGGGGATATAATCATGATAAATAAAGCGTTATATGACTCATATGTTATGCCCCTTTTCGTTTCAAGCGACACTTCAGATCGAAGAAAAAGAAACCCTCACTACGCGATATGTTCTGTTTTTGTACATTTTTTTTTGGTCTCCCGTGTTTCTGCTTTGTATGTTAAAGAGACCTAACTCTGTCCACCGCAGGAACCGTATGATACGCCTCAAATTGTTGATTTATTCTCACGAAGCCACCTAGTACGCGCTGTTAAGTCAAAATCAAATTTCTCCATGTCTACAATTTACACAATATTTTGTTGCGTATAAGATTTCTTCTTCAAGTACCATGCCTGCTGGTTTAGGCGATCATGTATCATCACAACTTCCTGTCTCTAGTACGGTTGATCAGTTCTGTTGTTGACTTCTGTCCAAGCTATGATATCAAGCTGTCTAATATCTTCCCTCCTTTTTGTCCTTTGTCTCTTTTTTCCTTCAATTTTTCCCGTAGTCACGATGTATTCCAGCTCTATTATTCTTATAACGATATATCGAGGTGGGATAGGACTGGGGGCCAGGTTTGTGTATAAAACACGTCTGAAGTTTTATAACGTCATATCCAGTGAAAGGGAGGTTCTTTAACATCTCCCTTCCCCACTGCCTTATGGATTGGGTTTTTTAGTCAAAGGCTATCGGCGACACCCGCAAACAAATCACCATAGTGGTGGACAAAAAAAGGGAGGAACACGTCTTACTAGGGCAAATGAAAAGAAAAAAAAACCTACGTTGTGACAGCAAGGCCTTCGTCAGGGACAGGTGAACAAAAACAGACCCCCCACCGTTTCCTACCGTCTTAATGCAGTCCTCTTCAATCAATTTCCTCACGCACATATCGGCGGATTTCAGCGGAAAACCCCTGCATGTCCTCTATGGATCTCGTTATATTTCCACTGTACAGATTGCACACTTTATTTGATAATATCCTCATGTTTCACCTTGTCAAATTCCTTAAAAATTATAAGAAAAGAGAGAGAGAGAGAGTTTAGCAGCGAAGGGGGTGGAGAAAAAGGGGGCATTCAGTGACCAGCCGTTTTGGCTGTTGAGATGTGTATATGGGTGTGTATGTATGGCCCATAAGATATATTCATGTATACTTCTTCTTCTTCTTCCTCGTTCGCCCTGAAAAGGACGGTGGTTGCGTTGTGTCTGTTTACGCCGTAGCTGTGATATCTGCACATTTCGGTCGTCACATCCGACTTCAGCACGGCATTTTTTAGGGACCGGGTTTGCCTTCCCATTGCGATCCGCACTCGCTCAGCCAGACTGCACTGCTGCAGACTGTTTCCAGGACCACCACGTGGAGGTGGAGTGCGGTCTTGACCAGCTCTGGTTCGCTGGTCCTGATGCAAGCAGTACAGCTATGGGTCGCTGACTGCATTCACTATTGCTGCATCTTGGGGTCCCTTCATGTATACAATATCCGTATATTTAAAGTACGGTATACAACTGTATTTCATATTTCACTATTGAAAGGATTGTTTCATACATATGAGTGACTATTATTATTATTAATCTTGATTGTGCTCTAATTGCCTGACCACATCAATGGGTCTGTTGTGAAGTTCGTCATGTTTATTAAAGTTATAAACCGTCACTCAGCAGCTATTACTTTCGTTGGAGAAAGAGATGTGTGCACAAAAGTAAACTAATACTTGTTTGCCAGGCACGTAAAGAAAGAACCCTGGACAGTAAATTCACATGAATATTGTATGTAAACAACATACACTTGCAAAACCCTAACACGAAACAAAAACGGCCTTCAACGCCGCCCTGTCCTGTGTCATCAGTGTTGTAGCGAGAGGTTTAGATCTTATTAAAATTAGAGATATCCTGGACAAATAGGTGTATCAGATGATACCAGGATAGTGCCAGATAAGAGACTGGTCTTATAAGTAATACCCCCTTCTCTGAAAAGAGCAAGGGTGTATAGACATCAAAGTGGGGTCAAGCTATGTAAGTTCTCAGAGAAGATGATGATGATGATGTACTCTGAGTCCCTAACTGCTACCTCCCAAGATCCCACAAAGATTAATGTTTGTTTTGAGTGACTAGTTTTCTAGGGGTATTTTAATTAATATAATATAGTAATAAATTTCAAAACAGAACTTAAACTTTTATAAAAGTATCAAGAAAGTCTGAATGTAAATTATTTACAATTTAATGGTCCTGCACCATAATATGTTTTAGTGCAGGAATATTCAACAGAAATGCAAAATATATATGTTACAAGTCAAAATGAATAAATTGGAAAGTCTCTTCCATCATTTCTAATGTCCGAAGGAGTAAACTAATTTCACTTGATTTTAAAACTGAATGTTTTATTCACAGTATCTGGACTTCTGAGTCTTTCTATTATAAACTGTCCTTGGTTAAATCCCTAACGGGTTAGTAATCTTTTATTGTGTGGATAATATTTGGATGCATCAGACAGTGGACCGTATTTGCTTCTTATCTTGTTCGATGTTGCTGATGTTCCCTCCACCATTCAGGCCTTCATAACGTGCAGCTCCTTGTTGAGAATGTCGGGCCCTGGCTAGTGACAACTTGATTTCTTCATGTCAGCAATTCCTGTAATGCTATCTTACTTACATGATCAATGTGTAGCCCCAGAAAAAAATATGCAATCAAACAGACTAACAGACTTACAATGCTCAATTGTGCCATAATTAGCAAATATCTGAACTGTTTCCAATTTCTGGCCTGTCGTATTTTTAAACTACACACTTTTACAACTAGGCCAACATGGCGACGCATGTACTGCGGGTTTCCCTTTCTACACATCTCCGAACACACACTTCAGAACACACAAATCATGTAATTAATATTATGTACATAGCTTTCTTACCATCAGGCAAACAATACACAAGCTGACAGGCTGTATAAGGAACTCATATATGCCGCCAGGTCAGAACGGCAAAAGAATTTGCATGAACTGAGCTCTAGATTCAAACCTGCTTGGTACTGCTGTGTTTAAAAAGTGTGGCAATCTGCCTATGTCCCTCGCCTATTCATAGCGATACGACTAGCCAATCAGAGCGTAGTCAAGAAAATTGTAAATAATCTTACCGAAACGGTTTTATAACTTGCTTGTACAAACTGAATAAACTTATTTTATTTATATTATAGTTATTATTGGACCGATTTTAATTATTTTAAGTGATAATAAAATGGCCAATTTATCTGTCTTTCTATATGTTTATTTTCGCGCTATTTCCTTGCATGTCAATATAATTAATTTTTTTTTGGGTAGTTAAATCGGGTGTTTCCCTGATGTATGAATATTACTAAAATAAATTTTTCTAAGTTAATATAATTTTATTATGAGGGAATCTTTATGTTTATGTGTTAAGCAATATCAGCGCTATAATTCGAGATATCCCTTTCATTTTAATTATCTTTAGTTATTAAGGAATAAATTATCTTCGTTCGGTCAAAAACACAAAATAGGCATTATTTCCACGTCAACCAAAATTTTCTTGTCACTACAAGAAAAGGAAACGATTTGATTGGTTGTTAAATTGGTACTATGCTCTTAGATAAATTTTGGGTGGGCGGTAACTTTTGACTTGTTTCCTAGACAAATTCAAATATACTAGAGAAATTGTTGGCGGTAAATTTGACTGGGCCCTCAGACAAATTTCAAATACTGTAGTTATTTATAGATTTTAAAAATACGTTAACTAGTTTTTGAGCGGGGAATTTTTGAGCGTGGTGTCATACAGATTCACTTCACTACAAGTGTCAGGTCTTACCATATCTTCATTCCTGTTTCCAGCTCTCTTCTCCGTGTGCTTGTTTGTTTTGTCTGTCTCTACTTCTCTAACCTTGAGAGTTCCAGAACATGAACTACTCTGTCATGCTATCAACATGTGTCTCAGCGTATGCCCAAAGTCATCTTCTCTTCTCGTGTTCTGCTAGCACTGTCTGGTTCTTGTCATCAGCTCCACATAAGTTTTCTTCTTCGTTCGTCCTACAAAGGACGTTTGTTACGTTGTGTCGCCGTTTACAGCAAAGCTGCGATATCTGCGCCTTTCGGCCGACACATCCGACTTCTGCACGGCATTTTTGGGACCGGGTTTGCCTTCCCTCTTCGATCCCTACTCTTGCAGCCAGACTGCAGTGATGCAGCCTGTTTCCAGTACCACCACGTGCAGGTGGAGTAGGGTCTTGGTCAGCTCTGGTTTGCTGACCCTGACGCAAGCAGTCAAGCTATGGGTCGCTGACTGCATTTATCACTGTTGCTCCGTCTTCGGTCCCGCTCCACATAAGTGGAGTATGACATCTTGTCATACCATGTTCAATCCTTCTGTTTTATACAAGCATACATTTATGACAATCGATAGCTTGTTGGCTGTTGTTTTGTTGTTGTTCTCCATGTTCTCTAGGTCTGGCTGTACTTATTAGTTCTTCCTGAGAGTACATCTTAACCATCTTTATTGTTTGTCTCTGCTGGCAGTAAATCTCGGGCGATACAGAAGTAAACAGAAAGAATCTTAACGCTAGAGAAATTTTGTCTTGTTCTTTCCTGTCAGCATTTTCAAGTGCAGCATTCCCAGGATTATTTTTCTTCTTCAAGTACCATGCCTGATGGTGTAGGCGATCAAGTCTCTCCACAACTTACTGTCTCAAGTATTATTTATCAATTCTGTTGTGGACTTCTGTCCATGCCATGATGTCAGACTGTCCTGTATCTTCCCTCTTTGTCGACCTCTATCTTTTTTTCATTCAGTCTTTGCTGTTGTCACATTATATTCCAGCTTTTGTCTTCTTATAACATGCCCAAAGACAGCGGATTGCTTCCTTGTAACATTAGAAATCCTCAGGAATGAAAGTGCTTTTTTTCTTACCATTTCCAGTAAAAACTCATGAGGTATACACACATTTACTTTAATAATTAAACTTCATGTGATTGCAGTGTTATCTTTTCTTTGAAGTGAAGTAAACATTCAATAAAAAATACATCATTTACATTGAATTATCCACCACTCTGTAGATGGACAGAGGAAGCAGATTGGCCAGAAACAGATAAAACTTATATATAGGCTGTACTTATTCCAAATTCATGCTTGCATTGCTGTCGATTAGATCCAGATATATGATGGCCCAGGCTAAAGCCTATATGCAAGTAACCACCGACAAAAGACACCCCCTACATGAGAACGTAGCTGACATCAAAGGAGCAAGAATAAAGAGGGGGATGTCATAGATGGCACAGGCAGAGGCTACGATTGGTCAGGTGACCACGGTTTAAAAATATATCCATAGGGGAAGAGTGGAGTAAGTCAGGGGAGAACTGGATAAACTAGCAGTAGGTCATCCATAGCCTTGGCAGAGAGTGCAGATCTTGGGGCAGTTGAAAAGCAGAGCTGGAGATTAATCAGCTGATAAGTGATCATGCTGGGGATGATAATGCCATTGTGTTCACTGATGGGTCTGTAGTGCGTGGTGAGAAATCAGGATGGGGCTTCTCTGCATCTTCAAGAACTAGTGTAGATCTACTGTCCTGGTCCTGCAGGGGTACGTGGCAATGAGATAGCTGACAGACTGGCCTCGAGAGCACCCACAGTGGGGACACTGGACATGGATAAGGGATAGATACTGTTTGAGTTTGGCATCAAATGTGGGACTAGCAGAGATGGACGTGAGAGAGGATGCATCCGTCGTTTGTACAACCAGCGTGCTACAGGTACAATTATCATTCATACTCTTTGACATTTGCTGAGAGAGACTGAGCACCTATGGGTTTGCCCAGAGTGCAGTGAGGTCGATTCTGATTAACAATAACCATATTCCTAATTCAAAATACTCTAAAACCTGAAAAAGACAAGATTTTATCAAGGTAGACCTTTGAAGGCTCTGTTCTTTTAAAGTGGATCCCCAACAGCTCCTAGGTGGCCTGTTGCTTGTGTACAGTGTAAGACAGTGGTAGGCAACACAGGAGATGTGGGTATCTACTTTGGAAACACTGAGCTTTCTAAAGATCTACGATGATAAAATAACGTCTTCAGATTTAGGTAGTAAAAAATCTAAATTTTAGAACAAACAGTTTTAAAATGTCTCTCAACATTACTTTTCTTTTTTTTTAAACAAATGTTATAGCTGCCTTGCACAGTAAACACACACATGTCTTGTTAACTGCAGTTAAGAAAACAAAAGAATAGCCATTTTCGAATTCACAACTAAAATTATATGTTCTTCATTCTTTTCCAACTTATTCTTGCAAACTTTCATATAAAAATACGCTCATTATAAAAACATCGTCAGGCAGAAATATTCAGACGTGTAAGTTCAAACAATGCAATTTTTATTTCTACCAGGAGATCTGCTTCCTGTAATCCCACCAACAGAGGGGTGAACAACTCAGAGATATTGATATTTTACCAAAACTTCACTTCACTTCAAAGAAAAGATTGCAATCCTTCCAAAGGAAGTTCTTGATCAAAGTGAATATTTGTAAACTAGCTCGTGGCTTTACACTGGTAAAGCAGAAAAAAAAAATTATCTTTACAATTGAGGATGCTGTGTTTTAAATGCCGGCCAGAGACGGCCAGCGTAAAATTTTAAATTCTTTAATTTTCACCCTTCGCCACCTAGGGATCTATCAAATTACGCCCAAATATGTACCGGCAGATCAGATCGACTGGTTGCTAGCCCCTGGTGTGAGCAGAAGGAAATGAAATTTTACAATGTTGGCAAAAATAAAATGGAATAAAATGCTCAGTGTAGTGTAAGCAAATAGAAATGAAATCTTACAATGCAGGCAAAAATGAAATGAAGTGCTCCATGCAGTGTAAGCAAATGGAAATGAAAGACTTCAACAACAAAATAAAAAGTCTAGCATTAGGTCTGTTCCACTTGGTACACTTATACACACATTGTCATACTTATACACACATTGTCACACTTATACACACATTGTCATACTTATACACACATTGTCATACTTATACACACATTGTCACACTTATACACACATTGTCACACTTATACACACATTGTCACACTTATACACACATTGTCACACTTATACACACATTGTCACACTTATACACACATTGTCACACTTATACACACATTGTCACACTTATACACACATTGTCACACTTATACACACATTGTCACACTTATACACACATTGTCACACTTACACACACATTGTCACACTTACACACACATTGTCACACTTATACACACATTGTCACACTTATACACACATTGTCACACTTATACACACATTGTCACACTTACACACACATTGTCACACTTATACACACATTGTCACACTTATACACACATTGTCATACTTATACACACATTGTCACACTTATACACACATTGTCACACTTATACACACATTGTCATACTTATACACACATTTTCACACTTATACACACATTGTCATCACTTATACACACATTGTCACACTTACACACACATTGTCACACTTATACACACATTGTCATCACTATTTCCCTGTTCTGTAACCTATGGAGCATGAAATCACCATTACAGCTGGCCTCTGCACGAGACCCCCACCAAAGTATTCATGTGATTTTTGCAGCAGTAATTTCTGTAGCAATGCTTTAAATGATGTTTCTAGGACCATACACAACCTCATATTAGTCACTTTTTATGGTATGCCTCAGGCAGCAGCAACCCTATTATTTCTTTGTCTTGTATATACCACTGGGTGAGGGGAGGGTCATGTCCACATAATTTGTCAGGTTTAACATTCATGAGTTAGAGTAATAGTAGATACAATGCATTTTGCAGTGGAATTTCACAAAAAGTTTGCTTTAAACATTTCCATTTGGTTGTGCCTGGAGGCTGGCAACCTCAGGATGTAGAACAAATTGTACAGAAACCACCACTACAGGAGAATGTCAGGGCTTGGTGCAGGCTTTCTGTAAGTGGACCAGCTACAACAGTGGCTCTATGCTCTGTTAGGAGCAGAAAGGAAAATGGTGACTTCCATTTGGCACCACACAAACAAATCTCCACACACAATCACTCCACACACAATCACTCCACACACAATCAAAGTTCTCTGCCATAGGGGAGTGAAGTGTTAGAGACTTCACAATTCTAGGTCCAACACACAGAGGTGAGGTGACCAGTTCCTTTCCTCCAGCCTTTTCCTCCCTTAACTCAAGAGCAAAGCCAGGTACCAATTTACAGCTGAGTAGACTAGAGAGTGTCGAACCCGGCACATTTGCTGTGAGAGACCACTGCTTTAACCACTCTGTCAATTGGACGCTCATTCTTTACTTAGTTATATATATATATATATGAATGTTTCTTATCATGCTCCCTGAGGAGTATACAGCCACCCCTGCATTTAACTCATCATGTGATTTTACAGTTGCAGTTTCTACAGCTATATCTTTAGAGTGATAAAGGTACAAGGACAATATGCACAACCTCACAACTGTAGCTTCATAGGACATGCCTGAGAGAGGTCTTTATAATCATCATCACAATTAACTAATGATTCAGTTTTCTTCATTAGATTATTTACCAGTTGTCTTGATGACAGCATCATTTCTTCTGTGTTGTTTCTTCCTGTCTACACATCTCATACCATCTTTTCTGTGTTGTTTCTTCCTGTCTACACATCTTGTACCATCTTTTCTGTGTTGTTTCTTCCTGTCTACACATCCCGTACCATCTCTTCTGTGTTGTTTCTTCCTGTTTACACATCTCCACCTTGTCTTGCACAATCCGAGGATGTCAGCATTATAGATCTTCATTTCTGCTGCCACATGTGCAGTTGTTTCTTGTTCAGAGTGGACTCTGACTAAACAGCTAGATGCTCCAGATTTTGCCAATGACCATACTCATCTGTCTCATCACTGTAATCAGGTGCAAGACAAAAATATAAAAATAAGTGATGAGAAATTGCAGTAATTGAGCATGAAGAACGTAGGAAAAAGATAAAGATTAAGAGAATAAATGCAGGAAATGATAAAAAGATTGCACTTGAAGAAGCAGACCTACAGGATGTAGGATCACTCATATCTTGGCAGCAAAATAGATAACATTTGAGGAATAGACTGGAATATCAACATAAGAATGCTAGAGGCAGCAGGAGCTTTTATTGCATTAGAAAACACATGGGTATCAAAAGAAATCAAGTCCAATAAAACAAAATCACAATCTTTAACTCAAATGACAAGTCAATCTTATTGTATGGTAATGAAACATGGAGAGACATAAACTTAAAATCTACAGACTTTCATAAATGGGTGCTTGTCACGGCTGTTTGCCAGCGATCTTTTAGTTTTCCCTGACCGCGCTATTTATAGCTATCATGACAGAGGTTACGTGGTCAACTTCCTAATTGAAAAAAAATGTGGCGGTGTTTACTTGTGATAGGGCTTAATTAATGCTTTTAGGCTACTTTAATATTATAAATACCGGATTTAATTTTGCGTAAAGCTAGACTAGAAATGTTAGAGTAAATTTTAGAACAAGAACAAACATTTTATCACAATTAGAACAGAAGATATAATAGTCTGAAATAGTGTAAAATTTACGTTTTTTTTTATATATTTTGTTATGGTTTGTTTCTAATGCAATTTACGCTAAAACGGTCACAATTAACATGCATAACAAATTACAGAAATCAAAAGTAGAAAACCTGCAGAAAATGGATATCAAAGTTTTGTTTTGGTTTCATGCGTCAAACATTAATTACACTACAAACAACCCAAAATGTACCAAGAAATGAAAAAAAAAATAATCTTAACTAATTTTGGTGTGCTGAAAACGAAAATGACATTAAAAAATGTTGATTGGCTCTAGTTTTCAAGATATATGCTACTAGTTTATTTAATTACGGTAAATTTATATATATATATGACGCAACTGTTGTGGGCGATTGCATAATTTTTTCTAATGACCAATAAAAATGTTACTAGAAGTTGATGATGCAATCCTACCTATGATTACATCCCCTTTGTTTATAAATACCTTATCTCTGATAAAATGTTGCCATTAGTTAGTGCATTTGTCCTTATCAAAAGTATCGTAGTTAGAAATGCCAGAAGGCGTACAGTTTGTATTTTGGCTGCAGAATAGGAGATCAAGATAAGAGCTGGGCGCCACACATATGCTGCAATACATGTGCAGCACATCTTAAACTGTGGTTGACTGGCAAAAGGCAAGCTATGCCTTTTGCAGTCCCAATGATTTGGAGAGAGCCCACTGATCATCTCAACAACAACTGTTACTTTTGCATGGTCCCTCCAATTGGGAAAGGCATATCAAAGAAGAAAAAATGGACTCTGGAATATCCAAACATCCCCTCTGCAATACTTCCGGTACCACATGGCGATGATCTACCAGTTCCCAAAGTGCCAGAATCCTTTTCAGCTGCTTCCACTGATGAAGAGGACATTGGTGGTCCTGAACCATCAACCTCAAGTGACACAGATTTTGAGCAAACTACATCCACTAAACCACACTTAATAACCCAAGGTGAACTGAATGATCTTGTAAGAGATCTGAATTTACCGAAGAACAAGGCGGAGCTTTTGGGTTCCAGATTGCAACAGTGGAATCTCCTGGCAGAAGATGTTACAATTTCTGTGTATAGAAACCGCCAGAAGCCGCTTATTACATTCTTTTTCAAAGAGGGTGACCTTTCTGCGTGCCACAACATTTCTGGTTTAATGGCAGCCCTCAACATCAATTACATACCGGAAGAGTGGAGGCTTTTCATTGATTCATCCAAGACAAGTCTTAAAGCTGTTTTGTTGAATAATGGTAATGTGTTACCGTCAATTCCAGTTGGTCACGCAGTTCATATGAAAGAAACTTATGAAAACATTAAGCAGCTTTTGAAGTGTATAAACTACGATCATCATCATTGGTCACTTTGCGGTGACTTAAAAGGGTCGCTCTTTTGCTTGGACTACAGGGTGGATACACCAAGTACTGTTGCTTTCTCTGTGAGTGGGATAGCCGTGCACGAAGTGACCATTACATCAAAAGACATTGGCCAATCAGGCAGTCATTGCAGCCTGGCAGTAAGAACGTTGAGAACCCAGCAGTTGTCGACACCAGCAAGATTTTGTTGCCACCCTTGCACATTAAGCTGGGTCTCATGAAAAACTTTGTCAAGGCAATGGAGAAAACAGATGAGGCTTTCAAATATCTCATCAGAAAATTTCCAAGACTGAGTGAAGCTAAAATAAGAGAGGGAGTATTTGTTGGTCCGCAAATTCGAAAACTTCTTCATGATGACGAGTTTCTTTGCGTGTTGCATGGCAAGGAAAAAGCAGCATGGCTAGCATTTAAGTCAGTGGTGGACAATTTTCTTGGAAACAACAGATCTGATAATTACAATGAAATTGTAGAAAATCTCCTTCTGAAGTATAAGAGTCTTGGCTGCAACATGTCTTTGAAAATTCATTTTCTGGATTCTCATCTGGGTTTCTTTACGTCAAACTGTGGAGCGGTCAGTGATGAGCATGGTGAACGATTTCACCAGGACATTGCTGCTATGGAGACAAGGTATCAAGGCAATTGGAGCCACTCAATGCTTGTTGATTACTGTCGGACTGTGACAAAGATGATCGATTGACTAAAAGTAGCAAGCAAAGAGAGCTCGAACAGCGACTGAATAATGACGGAATGGGTTCAAATGTGCCTTTTTAATAAATGATATGTGAACTTTAAATAATGTTTTTATTTTTTCTATCATTTTATGTTAAAATATCAATTAATTGAGTATGTAACCACAATTTTTATAATGCTAAAGTAGAAAGACTAGCTGTTCAGCCCAGGACAAGCATACATACATGTAAATCCATCATTTAAAAAGTTTGGTGAATTTCATTATGATATTTGAAATCAGCATGTCAAAATCAATAAGAAATGGTACATTTAATTTCTGGTACAAAAAACTTTTGAAAATTTGTTGACTAGTGTTATTGAAACATTAAATTGCAAGTCCACATTTATTACCTTAAAATAACACACCCAATTGTCCCCAATACATGAGAGCTAACAATTATTTCAATCATACATCACGATGGTCATGTAAAAATGAGTATGGTCATGAGTAAAACAAAATGTTCAATTTAATAGATAAATAGGTGTATTTAATAAATACATCTATTAAATGATTTTCACACTTCCTTTTTTTTTTTTATAGGATGAATCTGTACATTCACAGATGGAGAAATTTGTAACAAATGAGTTTCCATTATAAATTTTAATTGTGAAGTTATATTTTTAATACCGCTGGCGCGTCTTTCAATTTTGGAAATAGTGGAATGTACAAATTCTCCTCCTTGCTCTCCATGCATGCCCATTCCAAAGCCATGAGTTCTGATCCAGTCTGCGCAATGTTTTTCTAATATGTGCTGTTTAGGAATTGTCTTACTGGGGAATAGCTTTCTGAACAAAGACATATAAGTCTCTATTGATGCTATTATTGATTCTTTACTAATTGGTTTACTGTGTGATATTTTGTTGTGTACTTTCTCAAATGCTTCTTTCAGTGAGTTGAATTGTTCTTGGGCAATAAAAGCTATGTTAGTTATATCTTGTTTGTCTGTAATTTTCAGTGTTTGTGTAATGATTGCTCTTGTAAGATCTTTATAAACTTTTTGTGTGAGATATCTGTGGCAGTGATTCCCTATGAATGCTCTGCTATGATAAGCCTGTGGTATGATTTTGTGTTTGGCTAGTACCTTGTCCAAGTGTGAGCAAACTGGATCAGACCTAGCACACAGATCTTGAAACTGAAGTTTGGCCAGCGCATCTTGTGCATTTTCAAGTTTAACTTTAAAACTATCTGTCTCCTCCTTATCCTCACAAAGTTCAATACCTGCCTGAAAAAATTCAATTTTAGCTTCTAATTCTTCTGCCTGTTTCCAGTTCCAATCAAATCTCTTCAAGTTCTTAATAGTACTAATGTTTGCATGTATCTCTTGCGGATTCTCAAATATCTTTGCGTCTATTGTATCGGCTACCTGTTCTAGAAGTCTGTGGTGTTTCAAAACAATGCCTAATAAAATATGAAGGTAAGGAGGAGCTACATTTTCAATTTCAATCTCTAACATTGGTTTGTGTAAACAATTATGGTAACGTGCCACTTACCTTTTATTCCCTTTCCCATATTTCATATATCTATTGTAATCTCTTATCAACATGGCCAAACTTCTTGGTTTGCAAGTTGTATGCTCTCTGTATGTCTTTATTTCCTTGTTTTGCTGGAGACACCACAGACATGGGTATATTCCTTGAGCTCCAGAGAAACCAAACATTTTCATCAAAAAGTCATAATCCCCGAATAAGAAAAAAACAACTTTTTTACCATCCCACTCTAAATCTTTTAGTGACTCTATCTGAGCTTTCATGCCATTCATAAATATTTCTAAATTATCATATGTATCTCTGACTCTAACCATTGATAAAAGGATGGTATTAGATTTAGAATTTGGTTTCTCTAAATTTACTACCTGCATTGTAACTTTGAATGAAAGAAGATATACAAACAATTACTTAGAATTCTTTGGCAGCCGTCGTGTGCACAGGATTGTCTACCAAAGAACACTAATGGAACAGTCCTTATCTCACACACAATAAAAAAAAAGACATTCATATTATAAATACAAGATTAACAAGACTTGAAAGATAGATCAAAGTATTGTGGAAGTAATCTATCTATAGCTTTACATGTTTTCTGATGCTTATATACGCAGCTAAATATCATTATAAATGAATGAAAATGCAAAAACAGATGGTACTTTACAAAAAGTTATTTTTTTACAACCTTATTTAAGATTTGCGAGTATCAGGAATGCGTTTACAGTGATTTAAATGTTATAAAATCTGGTGACAATATGCTTGTTCTTGTAATGCCAAACTCACAAAACTGACTACCACACGTTCTCAAGATATGAAACCAAAAAAAAAAAAGTATGTGGAAATAATTTTTAGCTTCCCTTCGAGAAGTCTTTATAATAATAAACTCAAACGAATGGGCCGATTTTTAGATATTAAATTAATAAAAAGATTACTTATTTTATGAATTTCCTCAAATGATGACACTGTTTTCAAAAGTCTGCAACTCCGTCAAAACTAATTTCAAACAAATAAAAATGCAATAAAAAATAGAACACAGAACAAAGTTATAGTACACAAAAGAATTTTAGCGCTGTGTTTATCCAGAACGAGTGTGTAATGATTTATATTTTACTGATTTTACACACACATCAGCTGATTTTCCCCGCCAAAACCCTCAGTAGTTATTTACGGTGCATATGAAAATTTTATACCCGGTGTCAGAATTCCGGTCACCGAAACTAAAAGATCACTCGGGTATAAGGCACAAACAGCCATGTTGTGTAGAATTCAAAGATTGAAATGGTACAACAATGTCATCAATGTGAAGCTGATGAGAAGAACCAGACACTCGCCAGTGGTGCAAGACATGAGAAGAAGATGCTGGCAATGGATAGGATACACAGTAAGGAAAATGTTGATAGCATTACAAGGCAGGTCTTATTCTGACATCCCCTGGGTAAGAGAGGTACAGCAAGACTGAAAATCACCTGGAGAAGAGAACTGGAAACAGAAATCAAATGGATAAAGAATACATGAAAGCATCTTGAGTGGATGGCACAGGACAGGAGGGACTTCATGATTCATTGAAGGTCCATGCTTCTAAGGGAGCCTGAAGGATAAAATGTGAATAAATTTCCAGCTGTACTCTCTAAACTGATTCAGATTCTCATTCCAGATCAGAATACATTTACATACCTGTCAACCTGTACGAATTTTTCGTACAATGTACGGATTTTTTATACTTTTAGCAGTGTACGGCCATACAGACTCGTTGTACGGATTTTTCTCCCCCTCCCCAAAAACAAAAAAATTTTTTTTTTTTTTTAAATTCTAAAAATATTTTCCAACCCAAGTTTTTTTTAAATTTTAAATCAGAAAATATTTTCTAGCCCAGGTTTTTTTTAACCATTTTTTTATTTATTTTTTATTCCGGAAATCTCGGCGTTTGTTTTTAAAGTGAGGTCTCTCCCAGCAACCAATCAAATCCTTTTATACCCAAGAATTCGGCAAACACTTTGAATTCAGCCTCAAATGCTTTCAGTTTTCAGCGTGACATGACGTATTTTTAAAGTTACCTGTTATCAACGACGACACTTTTTTGCCACCACACTTCGATGCCATTTTGTTTAAAAAAGCTAAGTACTTATAACTTGTTAAATATTGCTGTTGTTTTGCTTTGTTGCAACTTAATCACTGCCTTAATCTTTCCAGTTAGGCCTACATCTTGCCCCTCAATATATTTCCGATAAATTGTCATAATATTCTGTGTAGGCCCTACATAACTAGAAAAAAAAGTTTGTTTGCGTTGAGTAGGACTACTTTATTCCAGCGCGAGATTAGCTGCTTTATTTTTTAATAAAGTGGCAATCTGTTATCACTGGTCTAGGCTACCAACTTGTAAATAATAATTTTGTAAATTTTTATTGGTACTTTTTTTCTTCCTAGATTTGATATTCTGTTCATAATTTTGTTTATTTATTTATTTTTTTGTTGTTGCTGTCAGCCGTTTGCTTTGTTTGATGAATGAATACTGGCAATTGGCCTCTCGAACAGAGCATTTATCGAAGAAATGGAGCTTGATAGTGGAGTAAAGAGTTCATTTTTTGAGGATGTCAGAAATTTTTACGCATCAGTTGTTTAAAAAAATTACTGATAAATTTTCCTTTGACAACCAGGTTCTAAAGGACTTAAAAGTGCTAGATCCAAGCACTAAATCTCAGGTATCCAAACATCTGCAGATTGGCAGATGCTTTTGCCCAAGATCTTGATCAGGAAGCACTGAAAGATGAGTTCAATGACTACTGTATGTTTTCTGATGTGTGTGTGCCTCTACTGACAGATAGTGGTCAGAAAAAGAGCTTCTGTAGCTATTGGCTGGAAGTTGTTGACCAAAAAACTAGTACTGGTGCCATCCGCTTCCCTAATTTGAAAGTCATCATTCAGCGACTGCTGATACTCCCTCACAGCAATGCTGACTGCGAAAGATCATTTTCAATGATGAAAAAAATCCACACAGACTGCAGGAGGTCCATGAATGCGGACACACTCACTTCTATTTTACAGTGTAAGATTAACATTGATACATGCTGTGCAGACTTTAAGCCCACAAATGCAATTCTGCAAAGTGCTAAAAGTGCATGTGTTGATTATAATACAAAACACTGTACATCGAAAGAATAGTGTACATCATGATCACTAAGTTTTTTATATGTAAAGAACAGCATGCGACTATTAGCATGTTTTATATCACAATAATTCAAATGCTAATAGATTTGTATATGTTATTTCTCATTTTAAAACTGTATTGCGTATAATTTATTAATTTATTTTTTGCGTAAGGATTTTTGGGTGTTTGTAAGGATTTTTTTGGTCCGGCGTACAGATTTTTGTCTCAGGAGGTTGACAGGTATGCGTTTATTCACGTGCTATTATGCTGACTGGCAAAGGTAATCATGCAGCTCCACAACTTCCAGTATCTAATGTTGCTTATCAATCAAAAATGAAAAAATAATGTATTCATATCATACTGTTAAATTGTTCAGTAGAGTGCAGTTGTATATTATGTGAATTTAAAATGGTGCAATATAAAATGCAAGTCTGTAACCTTTTAGGTGAAAATCTCAGGGACAACTGTGTTTTCGAAACTGTATTTTTTAGTTTTTCACATGTCACCCAAATCTTGTTAAAATAATTGCCCAAATTCAACCCTACTGCTATAAAAAATATAGCTCAAAGTCACCCAAAATAGTCAAAAATCACCCAAATTGTGGTCCATAGTCACCTAAAGAAACCTTTGCTTTTCAGTTTTCGGATAAAAGGTTATAAACCTGTATATCAATAAATTCTTACGTTATGTGCAAAACCTTAAATAATGTGAATTCAAAACATTTGGTAAGAATCACATATATTTCAAAGTTGGCAGTCTGAGTATGTTTACACTCTTACACACAGCAATGACACTTTAACCAGAAATACCGACCATCCTTTATCAGTATTGTATATAGCAGGCAGTTTATTATCTGCATCATTACCAGCTAGTCATTTTTTTACAGTTGTACTGAAGTTTTAACATTTACTACTATTATAATTTCCGGCGTGATGCTTACCACATCACCCCTAGTGTGCCGATGGTCGAGAAAATATGGGCCTAACACCATATTCCCAATATGCCTCAGTGGGCGTGTAATGGGATCCTTTACCTTCACTATTATAATTTAAGATCTGTTTCACATCCCATAATAGTGCCATTAAAGCATTCATTAAGTGGTAGTCACCATCATTACCCCTTAGCTCCCAAAGGAGCATAGACCTTCAACAACCTTATACCAAGTTTTCCTGTCCTGTGCCATCAGCTCATGGTCTTTCCATTTTTGTCTTCATCACCTTCACGCCTGTCCCCAGTTCTCTTCTCTATCTGGTCCACAGATTCCAGAACAACGTCTGCCTGGTAATGTAATTGGTAGGGCTAGTGATGAAAAATGCACCCAAAAAATCAGTAACTTTGGAACCGAAATTACACGAGCTGCTATCTCGTTTTCCTTCAGGGTAATCAGAGTATGATTATGATGAAGATATAATAAGGGAATAAATGTAACAATATAATAAAAACGAAGATGACATTAACGAGTAAAACTGTCATCTTCAAAAGCAAAAATATACAATGGTTTTAAATGTATGCACCGAGAGAGCACACCATACTTCATTATGTTTGTTTATATGAGAAAACTGTCTTGAAATATGCGTCAGTGTAAAATTTCAACAGCCTGTCTTTCTGTTTCTTTATGTCACATATGGTGGTAGTTGCCACACTATATTCTTCAGTAAGATGATGCACAGACACACCACCATCAAGCTTCTGCAATAACCATTTTTTTTTGCACTATCAAAAACGAGAGATGCTTCCTTTTCTTCTTCTCACTTTTACCCATAGGAGTACCTTCAGCTCTTTTTCACATGGAAATTAAACTCAGTCACAAAAACAAACGGAGAAAAATATCAAAGAGCCACAGATGCAGATGTGGCTTGTAGCAATGCAAGACACAACTGACCGCACTATGTTCAAAACTCTAATGAGGCTCAGACTCGGACATCTAATGTATCTACATGTGCAAGCATGGCAGTATAAGCACTGAACACCTCCCTTGGTCACAGTGTGCTCCACACATGCACACAAACGTTCAGTTTTCAAGGTCTTTGAATTTATGATAAAAGGTTGTGGACCTGAACAATAAAAAAAGAGTTGTATTCTCCTCTAATGTTTATCTCCCTTGTCATGAGATTAAAATTGAAGTTGTCAGCAAGCCATGCGTCGTCTTCCACTCTAATGTTTATCTCCCTTTTCAAGAGATTATTAAAACACGTTCTCAGAAGGTCACTGGTCAAACAGCATTTAATGAAACAAGATGCAGATGATGATCTCCCTTTGTGTGTTACTTCAAGCTGGGATCAGTTCCAAGAAATTTCATGGACAGTTCTTCAAATGCCTGTAAAATTAAAATACAAAAAACAATTTTTTATGTGCACAAATTTAAACTGGGCATTACCATACAAAATTTAAATCAATAAATAGATAAAACAAAGAAGAAACACACATATCTGAGCTTTTCTAATATGCAATTGTAGCAAGATACTTGGAATTTCAAGTAAAATTGTAGGGAATTGTATTAAATCTAATGTGAAATTACTGAGGAAATATGTTGAAATTTTTTTATTTTTTTAAAGTTTCCTGTTCAATCTTTGATGGGTTATAATTAGGACATATGGCGTACAATTCAAGAAAACAAAGTCAGATTTCCAATATCCAAATATAGCACCTTCTTCTTCCCTCCACTCAGTCCAAATAGAGTAAATCAAAACTAAATTTGTGTGAATGTTTTTGTGTGTGATCTCCTTCTAAGAAACAAACAAACAATAAAAATAAAAAACTAATGAATTAAAAAAAAACTGTTGTTAACAAGGCGAAAAGGGGTGAGAAAGCCCAAGGGTGTCCGAAATTACACCAAATCCACCAATTATCTGTCATCAGCCACACAAGCACCCCATCAGACCACCTCTCTTCCTCACACCATGATCAATCCCCATACATTAATTTTAGTTCTTGTCATATACTGTTTTACTATATTGTGCAATTCTCTAGGTCTATCTATTCTCAACACCTGTTCCACAGTTATGGATGAATTGCATGCCTGTAGATAATCTAATACTGGTTTTTTTCTGTTGTTCAAACTTCCTACATTTTAATAGGAAATGCTCTATATTATTTTTTTTTCTAGACACTCTGCACAGTAAGGTTCTTCTATTCTAAATTAGCCCATTCCTAGTTGCAGTCTAAGAAGTTTCTTATTGCTAGGAATTTTTAGTTCTCTAGATACCTGACATGTTCTTGTTGGAGCCTTGAACAATTTATATGCATGTCTGCTCTTCAGGCTTCCATCCCACTCTACTGTCCACTCCTCAGTTATTATTCTTTTAATTAAGTTTTTGATCTCCGTTTTACTCATTCCCACATTTATTTTCTTTCTATTCTTTCTACTTTTCTTAGCTTCTTTATCTGCCTTTTCATTTCCTTCTATGCCAACATGTGAAGGTATCTTAGCTGTTAGAACAGAACATCCTCTGGAGCAGAGGTAAGTATTTGCCAGTAATAATATGTTAAATTATATGTTGAATCATATGTGAAATTACTTTGGAGTCTGTTTAATCTCTTGTGAAATTATTGTAATATGTTAAATCTCACATGAAAACTACATACCAGACCTAAGGATCTTTTATATTTGGACATGAGCCCTAATATAACCGACTAGGTTGAACGGGACGCGCCTTGACAAAACTTTATTTAAATAAAAACACAAAAAACATGAAATTATACAGGAATATGTTGAGTCTCATGTGAAATTATTTGCAAACATTTTGAGATTAAGAGGTAAGGAAATTAAGTTGGTGTTGTAAATGACACATTGAGGAAACCAAATGATAGCATTACAAGGCAGTCTTTGTTCTGGAAACCCCAGGGTAAGACATAGAGGGAGATTCCCCCCCCAAAAAATGGAACCGAAGACAAGAGAGATAAAGAAGGCATGGAACGACCTTGAACTGATGTACGGGACAGGCATGACCTTGTTGTAGGCCTATGTACGGGACAGGCATGACTTTGTTGTAGGCCTATGTACGGGACAGGCATGACTTTGTTGTAGGCCTATGTACGGGACAGGCATGACTTTGTTGTAGGCCTATGTACGGGACAGGCATGACTTTTGTAGGCCTATGTACGGGACAGGCATGACTTTGTTGTAGGCCTATGTACGGGACAGGCATGACTTTGTTGTAGGCCTATGTACGGGACAGGCATGACTTTGTTGTAGGCCTATGTACGGGACAGGCATGACTTTGTTGTAGGCCTATGTATGGGACAGGCATGACTTTGTTGTAGGCCTATGTACGGGACAGGCATGACTTTGTTGTAGGCCTATGTACGGGACAGGCATGACTTTGTTGTAGGCCTATGTACGGGACAGGCATGACTTTGTTGTAGGCCTATGTACGGGACAGGCATGACTTTGTTGTAGGCCTATGTACGGGACAGGCATGACTTTGTTGTAGGCCTATGCTCCACTGTGTAATGAAGGGTCATGAATGTTGAAATTTATGTAGAAATATAGAATATGATTAAGTTTATTTGGAATTTGGATCACATTTTGAGGTTTATTTAAAATTCAGATCATATGTTTACTTGAAATTTGGATTATAAGTGGAGGTTTACTTGAAATTTGGATCATATGTAGGGGTTTACTTGAAATTTGGATCATTTGTTGAGGTTTACTTGAAATTTGGATCATATGTTGAGGTTTAATTGAAATTTGGATCATATGTTGAGGTTTACTTGAAATTTCAAGCATATGTTGAAGTTTATTTGTAATTTGGATCACATGTTGAGATTTACTTGAAATTTGGATCATATGTTCAGATTTATATGAAAGTATGGGAGGCATGCTCAACAATTGTGTGTGTGGTGTAGTGTGTGTGTGTGGTGTAGTGTGTGTGTGGTGTAGTGTGTGTGTGGTGTAGTGTGTGTGTGTGGTGTAGTGTGTGTGTGATGTAGTGTGTGTGAGGGGTGAGAGGGAGACAGAGAGAATGCAATGCTGTCTATGCCAACAGAGTGGACAGCATAATGGACAGCATAATGGACAGCATAATGGACAGCCATGTAAAACCGAATGAACACAATTTTTAGATTCATGTGGAATTATGGAAGAACATGGTGAGTCACCTGAAACATGGACAACAACAAACACAACAACTAAGAAGTAACAGACTTTGATAAATGGATGCTTGCGTACGACAAGATCACTAATGTGAAACTGATGACAAGATCACTAATGTGGAACTGATGACAAGATCACTAATGTGAAACTGATGACAAGATCACTAATGTGAAACTGGTGACAAGATCACTAATGTGAAACTGATGACAAGATCACTAATGTGGAACTGATGACAAGATCACTAATGTGAAACTGATGACAAGATCACTAATGTGAAACTGATGACAAGATCACTAATGTGGAACTGATGACAAGATCACTAATGTGAAACTGGTGACAAGATCACTAATGTGAAACTGATGACAAGATCACTAATGTGAAACTGGTGATAAGATCACTAATGTGGAACTGATGACAAGATCACTAATGTGAAACTGATGACAAGATCACTAATGTGAAACTGATGACAAGATCACTAATGTGAAACTGATGACAAGATCACTAATGTGAAACTGATGACAAGTGACAATGACATGACAAGATCACTCATGTGAAACTGATGACAAGATCACTAATGTGAAACTGATGACAAGATCACTAATGTGGAACTGATGACAAGATCACTAATGTGGAACTGATGACAAGATCACTAATGTGAAACTGATGACAAGATCACTAATGTGAAACTGATGACAAGATCACTAATGTGGAACTGATGACAAGATCACTAATGTGAAACTGATGACAAGATCACTAATGTGAAACTGATGACAAGATCACTAATGTGAAACTGATGACAAGATCACTAATGTGAAACTGATGACAAGATCACTAATGTGAAACTGATGACAAGATCACTAATGTGAAACTGATGACAAGATCACTAATGTGAAACTGATGACAAGATCACTAATGTGAAACTGATGACAAGATCACTAATGTGGAACTGATGACAAGATCACTAATGTGAAACTGATGACAAGATCACTAATGTGAAACTGATGACAAGATCACTAATGTGGAACTGATGACAAGATCACTAATGTGAAACTGATGACAAGATCACTAATGTGAAACTGATGACAAGATCACTAATGTGGAACTGATGACAAGATCACTAATGTGAAACTGATGACAAGATCACTAATGTGAAACTGATGACAAGATCACTAATGTGGAACTGATGACAAGATCACTAATGTGGAACTGATGACAAGATCACTAATGTGAAACTGATGACAAGATCACTAATGTGAAACTGATGACAAGATCACTAATGTGGAACTGATGACAAGATCACTAATGTGGAACTGATGACAAGATCACTAATGTGGAACTGATGACAAGATCACTAATGTGGAACTGATGACAAGATCACTAATGTGGAACTGATGACAAGATCACTAATGTGGAACTGATGACAAGATCACTAATGTGAAACTGATGACAAGATCACTAATGTGAAACTGATGACAAGATCACTAATGTGAAACTGATGACAAGATCACTAATGTGAAACTGATGACAAGATCACTAATGTGAAACTGATGACAAGATCACTAATGTGAAACTGATGACAAGATCACTAATGTGAAACTGATGACAAGATCACTAATGTGAAACTGATGACAAGATCACTAATGTGAAACTGATGACAAGATCACTAATGTGAAACTGATGACAAGATCACTAATGTGAAACTGATGACAAGATCACTAATGTGAAACTGATGACAAGATCACTAATGTGAAACTGATGACAAGATCACTAATGTGGAACTGATGACAAGATCACTAATGTGAAACTGATGACAAGATCACTAATGTGAAACTGATGACAAGATCACTAATGTGAAACTGATGACAAGATCACTAATGTGAAACTGATGACAAGATCACTAATGTGAACTGACGACAAGATCACTAATGTGAAACTGATGACAAGATCACTAATGTGAAACTGATGACAAGATCACTAATGTGAAACTGATGACAAGATCACTAATGTGAAACTGATGACAAGATCACTAATGTGAAACTGATGACAAGATCACTAATGTGAAACTGATGACAAGATCACTAATGTGAAACTGATGACAAGATCACTAATGTGAAACTGATGACAAGATGAAACTGATGACAAGATCACTAATGTGAAACTGATGACAAGATCACTAATGTGAAACTGATGACAAGATCACTAATGTGAAACTGATGACAAGATCACTAATGTGAAACTGATGACAAGATCACTAATGTGAAACTGATGACAAGATCACTAATGTGAAACTGATGACAAGATCACTAATGTGAAACTGATGACAAGATCACTAATGTGGAACTGATGACAAGATCACTAATGTGAAACTGATGACAAGATCACTAATGTGAAACTGATGACAAGATCACTAATGTGGAACTGATGACAAGATCACTAATGTGAAACTGATGACAAGATCACTAATGTGAAACTGATGACAAGATCACTAATGTGGAACTGATGACAAGATCACTAATGTGAAACTGATGACAAGATCACTAATGTGAAACTGATGACAAGATCACTAATGTGAAACTGATGACAAGATCACTAATGTGAAACTGATGACAAGATCACTAATGTGAAACTGATGACAAGATCACTAATGTGAAACTGATGACAAGATCACTAATGTGGAACTGATGACAAGATCACTAATGTGGAACTGATGACAAGATCACTAATGTGGAACTGATGACAAGATCACTAATGTGAAACTGATGACAAGATCACTAATGTGAAACTGATGACAAGATCACTAATGTGGAACTGATGACAAGATCACTAATGTGGAACTGATGACAAGATCACTAATGTGGAACTGATGACAAGATCACTAATGTGAAACTGATGACAAGATCACTAATGTGAAACTGATGACAAGATCACTAATGTGAAACTGATGACAAGATCACTAATGTGAAACTGGTGACAAGATCACTAATGTGAAACTGATGACAAGATCACTAATGTGGAACTGATGACAAGATCACTAATGTGGAACTGATGACAAGATCACTAATGTGAAACTGATGACAAGATCACTAATGTGAAATTGATGACAAGATCACTAATGTGAAACTGGTGACAAGATCACTAGTGTGAAACTGATGACAAGATCACTAATGTGAAACTGATGACAAGCGCCAGTGGAACAAGAGATGAGAAGAAGATGCTAGCTATTAATAGGACATACAATGAGGAAACCTGCTGATAGCATTTCAAGCCAGTCTTCCTTTTCTTCTTCTTCGATTCTCAGCCGCCGACTGTTAATGCAGTCAGTGGCCATCACTTTTGATGGCATCTTGTAGGGCAGTAACAAAATGCTTCCACTTTGTTCAGTCGGTGGCCATCCTTCATGCAGGGCCCCATCTCTGGTTCATTCTTTGTATCACGGGCTCAACAGTTCTCCACCAAGTTGTTTTTGATCGGCCTCTCTTTCGCTTTCTTTCAGGGATCCATAGCATAGCTGGTATCAGCGTCTCTTCTGAGGATGTGGCCAACCCAACTCTAGCGTCTGCCAGCTATGATGGTGTGCATCAAGGCAGTCTTTGTTCTTGAAATCTCCACTGTAAGAGCAGGTAGACCAAACAACAACTGGAGAGGAGAACTGAAGACAGAAATGATGTGGGAGACATGTAAAGACTGGAAGTTAATTGCAAAGGGACAGAAGACTGTGCATAAGTTTGTTGAAGGCCTATACTCCTTGGAGAGAAAATATTTGTGGATTGTCCAAATTTAGAAAAAAAAATTAAAAAAAAACAATATAAAAATTCAATTACAATAATCTCCAAATAGCTGAGAATTAATTACTGACACATCAGAGGAAAAAAAAACTGTAGCATCCCAGTACAAACTTTCATATTTGTAAACTACTGACCTCAATTTCTGCCAGTGCTGTGGCACTGACCTGTCTCCTTGACCGTACCAACCCTGAACTTCCATGACATCTTAAACTGACAGAAGTTGTTGAATCCTCCTTTACATTTTCCTTGGCTTCTCCTGAAATCACAGCAGAGTTACTCAAAATCTGGCTAATTTCATCATCTTGTTTGCTCTGCAGTTTATTTAAGGAAGGTGAGGATGCTGAAATCCTTATCTGGCCACTAAATGTATTCATACATCTGGAAGAAGGTGATAAAGAAAGTCTGGACATGGTTGTTTTCTGCAAGGTCTGGTTGGAACTAGTTTGATGATGTCCAGGCATAGTTCTGGTCATAAATGCATATTCACTTCGAAAGTTATCAGGAGGTTCTGGAATATCTGGTCCATCTTGCTCAAGAAATGTTACATTTGACTGACTGCTATTGGTCATATCAATGACATCAGGCGTCAAGTCAGATAAGCTGTTTGTGCACAAATTCAATGATGTACTGCCTTTCTCATCTGTCTGATTCAAAGACTTTTTGTTCCAGTACCAGTTAGCTTTGGCAAATGTTTTATAAGCAAACTTTTGGACACTGTTTTTAATGCTGACACTTCGGTTTACATCTTTTGCCTTCTCCTTATCTTTCGGTTTTGGCAGACCATTTCCATCGGGTTCATCCCATGTGTCTCTATTTGCCTCAGCTGCAAGCTGAAGGTTTTTCAGCAAAGCCTGATCATATGAGTGTCGTAAACTCCTTATCCTTGATTTTGGCTGAATTTTGGGGCTGGCACCATGCGACAATAGACGTGTGTCAAGCTCTTGAAGTTTTGAGGACAATAACCTTGCCTGTTGTTCTAGATCAAGTTTCTGACTATCAATGTCTGAGTGACCTTGAACAAGGTCAGGTTTTTTCTTCACAAGCTGAAACATAATTTTTTTCTCCCTGGCACTATAGGATGAAGACTCCATTTGTTTCTGTACTGCATTCAGCTGTAGACATTGGAACAATGAGAACATCAGTGAGGACCATTAACAAGCAGAAATACAAAAGCACAAATAAACATTTTAAAGAAAACAAAATTTTTAAAAATAAATATAGAATGACAGTGAATTTGGGAACTTTTATGTCTCGTGCTAGTATGTCATTTAACCCTTTACTGTTTAAAAACCCAAAAACGCCTACTCGTGAAGTCTAACGTGCCGTCCAAAACGGTTAGTGGCACCCGCAAAACAATTGTTGTCATTCGTTGCCATAGTGCAACGAGATCTCGCCATTAACGAGTCCTGAGTTACGTGGAGATTTCCGGTAACAAGCGAAGCTTCAGTTTTCTGAAATTATTTTCAAAATTGATTGATATTTCGATGTTTTTATTTTTTAAAGCTGTGGCAGTGGAATCTTTGCTTCGGAAGCTGAGAGATGACGTTATATGTAATCAAAGCGATGAGGATACTGCCGAATTAGATGTGGATTTTGAATACGAAAGTAACCCCATTTAGATATGTGACAGCGACATTGATGATGAAATTGAATCTAGTGAACGTAATAAATATACTAACGACAGATCAAATGAGAGACTTGTCAACAAAGAACACTTCATTTGAAATTTGTGATTTTGTCAGAAACCCTCGACCTAAACACACTCTAGATCTATATGCTACCTCTTATGATTACTTCAGTTTGCTTATGAGCAAAGCATGTTATCAAATGGGCTTAGTACAAACAAGGAAAAAGCAGCAGTAAACAACTTACAGGAACACATATGCAAAAAAAACGTTTTGTTTTGTTTTATCAAAGAACAAACCATACACATCTTCTGGGTTTTCTGCAGAGACTGTTTATGACTGCCCAGTGTGCAGAATTCATTGCAATCAACTGGTCTGTTCATCATGTCATGAGCAGTTATGTTTCGTTAATAAAAATGAACGTTCATAACTTAGGTGGTAATGAATTAGCACAACAAACTTTGAAAATGTTTTAAAATATTTTTTGGCCACATTAATGAAATTGTCATTGAATAATACTAATATATAAAGTTATTAAGAATACTTCAGATGGTACATGATTCTTCTTCTTCTTCCGTCCTTAGCCTCTGACCGTCAAAGCAGTCAGTGGCCATTACGCCTAGTGGCGTCTTAGGGCAACAGCAGATAGGTTTTCTTTGCCATTGTTTCCCATCACGCCTAGTGGCGACATGATTCAGTTCTGTGTATTTAAAATTAATAAGCATAATTTTATCTCAGTTTTTTTTTTTTGTAATGAATTTTTTTAGACGGTCACTGTGTAAGAAAATGGAGATGCTCCCTTTGTCTTGAAAGTTAAGATAAAGATATAGAAAATTGGACAGGACGGTAAAGGGTTAACCCAGTGACTGCTGATTTTATTACTGGTATCTACATACACTAGTGATAATGTACTGGTAAATGCATAATAAAATATATATAATTGGAACTGATGACCAGGACTATACAAGTGCCAGTGGAACAGGAGATGAGAAGAAAACATTGGTGATGGTTAGGACTGGTGATGGTTAGGACTGGTGATGGTTAGGACTGGTGATGGTTAGGACGGCGATGGTTAGGACACACA
This sequence comes from Oreohelix idahoensis, assembly GCA_024509875.1. NCBI lineage: Eukaryota > Metazoa > Mollusca > Gastropoda > Stylommatophora > Oreohelicidae > Oreohelix > Oreohelix idahoensis. The sequence goes on from JAMPIV010009054.1 coordinate 240,333, forward strand.
TTGAGGAAACCTGTTAATAGTATAACAAGGCAGTCCTTGTTCTAGAATCTCAAGGATAAACTGAAAAACTTGCAGAGAAGAGAGCGGAGACAGGAGGAGTTGGCATATGACAGGAGGAGTTGGCATGTGACAGGAGTAGTTAGTATGTGACAGGATGAGTTGGTATGTGACAGGAGGAGTTAGTTTGTGACAGGATGAGTTGGTATGTGACAGGAGGAGTTGGTATGTGACAGGAGTAGTTGGTATGTGACAGGAGGAGTTGGTGTGTGGCAGGAGGAGTTGGCATGTGACAGGAGTTGGTATGTGACAGGAGGAGATAACATGTGACAGGAGGAGATGGCATGAGTTTGTTGATGGTCAAAGCTCCCTAGGTAGCTGAAGAGTATTAATTAATGATGTCAACCATACAGAGAACACACCTTAATCTGTGTGGACATTCTTCTCTGCATAAGTCTGGTCAGTAGACAGGTTTTGTCATCCTCCGTCACTGGTGACGTACCCAAGATTGGAGAAGCTGGCTTATTTTTTCCAACCACATTCAGTTCACCCTGCAAGAAATTAAAAGTCAATGTGTATTATTATTAATGTGTTATCATTTTATAACATAACATTCTCCGTGTGTGTGTTTATTGGACTACCTCTATAACTCTTACCCCAGGGTTTCTTAATGTGTGCCCGATCCAGTAATAGCATCTTCTTCTCATCTCCTATTCCACTTGTGCATGTCTGGTTCTCGCCATCAGTTTTACAGTTATGATCTTTTTATACCATTTCAATCTTTTTATGCCATTTCAATCTTTTCATCTGTTTCAATCTTTTCATCCATGTCATTCTCGATATTCTGTGCAAACATGAGTTAAAGAAGATTCTGATTTTTTTGGTTTGCTGCTGGACTTCATATCTTTTGACTTCCATACCTTTCCCAGTGCAATGAAAGCTTCTTTTGCCTTTTTTAAACTTTTATTCTCTCATACAAATGAATGTCCATGTAGAGCTGGAATTCAGATCCCCCCAAACAAATTCTCCAAAACTGCCCAACACATGATGACCTCACCCGTGTGTTGCCGGGGCCCGAAAGGGGAGCAAAGAATAGTAACACTGCACCCTACCATGCATGTCGTAAAAAGCGACTAAGGAGGGTTTGGGCATGGGGCTGTTTACCCCATCCCGTAAAAACTTCGCACAGTGGGCTGATCACCTGCTTGCCAACCAATCTGATTACGGAAACAGCGATAGATTGTTTGGTCTGTTTTTGTTCCACAAAGACGCCACTAGGCGTGGTGGAAACAGCGATAGATTGATCAATTTGTTGTTGCCCTAAGACGCCACTAGGCGTACTGGCCACATACTGCTTTGCCGGTTGGTGGCTAAGGATGGAAGAAGAAGAAGACATGATGACCTACAATGTCTGACCTGGCCACGGGTGCTGAGCTCAAGCAGAAGCTATGAGGCTGGTGCGCTGACCTGGAAAAGACTGTGGACTTCATCCTAGCGACAGGCCTGCAGATTTAGCATGACTACATACTGAACACAGAAGAAGAAGAATTCTTATTCTGACATCACTGTCTGTTCCTCCAACTTTGTCTATATTGCTGCCACTATATATGTATAAGTTCATATCTTGTAGGAATGCCTTCCCCCACATGACCCTAATTGCTACAACTGTCAATATGAGACAGTTCAGCATGTGCTGCTGACTTTCCCAGGACTCTCCACAGCAATAAGACAGCTATTGCTGGGGTCCCCAACAAACATAAACACTTTATACAGCACCACAGCTACAGAACACATTCAAATTCTTCAACTTGGCATTGACTGCAACAGAGCGACAAGCTCAGCAGCTCTAGTTAATCAACAACAACAATCCCCCAGTGTAATCAGGGTATTGTTTTGCCTTGCATCTAATTATGAGACAGAGAAGCCTGGATGTCTGTAAAATCTAGATCATCAAGCTGTTTTGGCTTGCATCTGGTTACGAGACAGAGGAACCTGGATTTCTGTAAAATCTAGATCGTCAGGCTGTTTTGGCAGAAATGGAATTCAGCAGACTCTGACAAAACAGGTTGACTATCACCACAATGTTGTACTATTAAAAACGCATTAAGAATGGCCTATCATCATCACCATCATTCCCTTTGTGCTCCTCAGGGGGCAGGAAGCTATCTCAGCAGCTGGTCCTCATGCAGGAACCATCTACTAAAGCATTTGTGTGCTTTTGCAGTAGTAGTTTCTGTAAAAATGTGTTTTGAATAAAAATGCTACCACACCCACATACAACCCCATGTTAGTCATCATTTAAATGCTACCATTCCCACATACGGGGAAAAACTACAGAAAGTTGAAAGTTTCAATTATTTAGGCAGTAAAATGACTCAGGATGGTGACACAACAAGAGAAATCCATACTAGAATTGCTTTGGCAGCTAGCGCCTTCAATAGATTATCTAACATTTTGAAATTACGATCATTGAATATACATACCAAGCTTCGTCTGTTTAATTCAAATGTTATCTCAGTGTTAACATACGGCTGTGAGAGTTGGAAAATAACAAAATCATTGGAGAACAAGCTGAATACATTCGAGAACAAATGTCTTAGAAAACTCATGAACATCAGTTGGAAAGAATTCAAGACTAATCGACAAATAAGAGAAGACTCTAGGCAGAAATATGTCTCCGACTATATAAGGAAAAGACGATGGTCATATATCGGTACCATGTCCTACGAATGCAAAACAACAGAATACCACTACAGGCGCTCACTTGGGTTCCTGAGGGTAAAGCGTAAAAAAAGGAAGACCAAAAGAAACACTCAGTTAAGAACAATAATAAGAGAAGGAAGAACGTTGGGCCTAAATAATGTGCAAGAGCTAAGAGGAGTGGCGTCACAACGAACAACCTGGAGAGCACTGGTTTCTGCCTTATGCGCCGTGTTTGGCGCTTAAAGAATTTATTATTATTATTATTATTATTATTCCCACATACAACCCCATGTTAGTCATCATTTAAATGCTACCACACCCACATACAACTCCATGTTAATCATCATTTAAATGCTACCACACCCACATGCAACCCCATGTTAGTCATCTTTTAAAGGCTACCATTCCCACATACAACCCCATGTTAGTCATCTTTTAAAGGCTACCATTCCAACATACAACCCCATGTTAGTCATCTTTTAAAGGCTACCATTCCCACATACAACCCCATGTTAATCATCTTTTAAAGCATGCTTGAAAGAACAGCCTACTCTATATCGTCTGTTCTGAGACCTCCCCCCAGGAATTACACTACAAAGACTGAACTTTGCTCCATTTTTAATTTCAGTCATTTATTTTTATCTTCATATTCTATTAATAAGTCAAACAATACATTATTCTCCCATATTTTAATTTAATCAAAGATTCTCAACCACTCATATTTTTATTTAACCTCTCACATTCTAACCATTTTTTACTGTCAATAATTTTGTTACATTTCTTCAGATGACTTTTTCATTTCTCTTAAACTCAAACCTTCACTCCAGCCCTCGCTGCCTGCATCTTTTCCAGTTCCTGTTTTTGTCTCAACACCTCGGCCAAAAGTTTCTGTTTGACTGTCTCGGCAGAAGGGGCTTGTTTCATTTCTGTTGTAGAAGATGGAACAAAATAATAACATTTACTGTAAACAGTTTACAGACATGACATACAATAAAAAAAACCTGTTGATTGCACAGGGCATCGGCATTTAGGACAGTAATTTATATACATCATAATGGTTACCTTCAGCTGGGAACATGGATAAAACCAGGAGTGAAGTTAAAAGTTGCAACCAAGGTGGAATGGATTCAATGTGCAGCACAGGCAGGAAAGACAACAGGAGGTGGACACTTGGGAGTCATGACCCAAGTCAGCCCGCCCATCTCAGAGTGTAAAGAAGATAAAGGGCAAAAACACTTGTCTGATGGGGGGAGGGGGGACAACTTCTTCTGATGATCAGATTGCCCCCTGACGCCCTGTTGTATCGCTCTGTACAGAGTTTCCTATCATCATGTCACCACGTTCTTACTTTTTTATTTGTTCCTTTTCTCACTCCACACTGAACATGTGACCAACACTGCAGTCAAAGCCCATGTTCAGAGTCTGTATCACAGCCCATGTTCAGAGTCTGTATCACAGCCCATGTTCAGAGTCTGTATCACAGCACTACATGTACCTTGTCAGTCACCTTTTATTTAACATGCTTAGCCGGGCTGTGTGATTCTATTCTTTGCTCTTTAATTATCAGATTCTGGGATCTACACTCCTCTTATTTTTAGCATTACACAAAAAACAAAACAAAAAACAAGAGAAACCAATGCTAACTTGCTAGTACCTGTCACAACTTCCACACAGCCCTATAAGTCACACATTATCCGGGTGATACCTTCATGGCTACCAAAGTGACCTCCTGGCACAAATTTATAACACATTTTTTTTACTCCCACTAATACTCGAGGCGAAATCTCAGGTATATGTATACATGAGTATCCCTGTTTCCCTGTACACTGACAGGTGTCCTCTCGCCATTCAGGCAGATACTCGCCGATTTCGGAGGTACCCATTAGAGCTGGGTCGGCTCAGGAGCCGTTCAGGTTATTCCAGTCCCTGGTCAAAGGCACGTCTTCAAATGTTCTCGCCAGGGCTCGAACCTAAATCATTCGACTGCCAGCACAGTGTATAACAAATATGAGCCAATATGAAATTCCCCTTCCCCATGTAGCTCCCTGGAGTCTCTAGGGAGGCAAAGACAGCATAGAGGACTATTTCTCCCTCAAGCATGTCATAAGAGGCAACTAGTATGTGGTTGTGTATGAGGCTGGTAGCCCTATAATGTAAAACTGCTACCGACACCACTGCTGCAAGAGCATATAAATGCTTTAGTGCAGGCTTCCTGTATGAGGACCAGCTAGAAGGGAGGGTCCATGCTCCAGTGGGAGCAACACGGAAACTCAATTTATCTGCCTCATGGAGTAGTTCTATTATTTCTTTGTTTCTTCAGAGACCCCTGTGAACTTCATGGGGCCCTGCCCCACCAGTGCTGTTTTGTTCAGCTATGTTGTTGAGGTGTTCCTATGCCCCCATGTCAAACTTTCCAGTGTCTTCTTTCTTTGTCATCCTCTATTTTTCTGTCCATCAATCTGTCAATAAATGTCAACTTTCCTCTTGTCATTAACATATATGAAGAAGATCATCGTTCCATCAATCTGTCAATAAATGTCAACTTTCCTCTTGTCATTAACATATCTGATGAAGATCATCGCTCCTGTGTTGTTTTAATGCGCTGCCTGCACTAAGAATTGAACCCATTCTATTTTGTTCACAATTACTAAGCTGGCTATCTAGTCCTGGTTTTATCCATTCTGGCAGCCAGAGGCAGTTGTTATAGTAAAAAAAAGCACATTAACTTACTGTTCTGAATTCCATGGTATATTTTAGCTGTTCCACAGCCAACAATCGACCACTTTTGCCATTGTGCCACGTCTTTTTCGAGTGTTTTCATGTTTGTCCAGCTGTTTCAGTTGAGCTCAAAGGGATGGACAAACTATACTGAGGTAGTCTGAAGACCTCATGCACCTACTTCTACAGTTATGCCCATTGCTGTAAACCCATGGTTTCTCAGTTTAATGAGAAAGTCATTATCTGACCATTTTGCAAGCATCCTGTTCATACAATCTGGATTCAAATTGTTGTCATCTCAGTCATTAAAATCTGGTGTGATGATGGGGTGTGCAGTATGATATGTGCTTGTTTAGAACTATTTGAAATATTTACTTTGTTCTTTCTGTCTTTCCTCATCATGTCACAAATGTAAGTGTTTCCGTCACTTACCTTCTTTTGTCTGTGACATGCCAACTTGCATCACTGTCTCCTGTTTAGTATTTGTCTTGCTCAAATAATCAAGTGTTGATTTAATAGACTCACACCAGCCTATACATTCCTCTAGGCTGTTGCAGCTCAGTAAGATGATGTTGCTCTAGGTAGAAGAAAATGAGATGGACTTCAGTAAGATGGTGATACACAAAAATAGATAATGTGTCATACCAAGATAAAGGACAAAGAAAATTGCCTTCAATCTGTAACGGTTACAAGAACTGTGTCATGGACAAATAAATAACAACAGAAAAGAAAGAATGCAAGAATTAACTAAACTACATTAAAATAAATGAAAATGATGATACAACTAGTAGAAAAACCTGGCAGATGTTGTTGTGATGTATGAGCAAGATGGCTGTTGCTGTGAGCAGAAACACAATAAGATCATGGGAATATAGAAATCTAAAATAAATGTACCATTTATTTAAATAAGAAATTGGTTTCACTGGATCTGTCTATTGAAGGTGGCTGAAGTAACAAGAAGAGACATGGTCCGCAACCAGATGATACGTCAAGGCCTAAAATCCCACCCCCTACAGACCCAAGTAGAACAGTCCCAACTAAGATGGTTTGGCCATGTCTGCAGAATGGGAGAAGGTCAGCTACCACGACAAGCATGGGAAACAAAAAGCCAGGGATCCAGACCCCCAGGATGACCCAGAGTCTGCTGGGAGGACAACATTAGACAATCTTTGAAGGACCGAGGACTAGAATGGAACCAGGCCAGGAGGAAGAAAGCCGATAGGATAGTCTGGCGCTCTCTCTTCCAAACCTCTACACCTCACGGTAGAAGGGGAACGACTAAGTAAGTAAGGATCTGTCTATCAACTGTGAAAATACTAAAAACAATAACCCCCATGTAGTTCCTGGAACACAAAGAGAGTAGATACTGGACAGTTTTGACTTTGTGGCATGGAAAGAAGTCAACAATTGAATAGATAATAGTACTGGAGACAGGAAGTTGTGAAGTTACATGATCGCCTACGCCACCAGGCATGATACTTGAAATAAGTTCCTGTAGGAGACAAAGAAAGAACAGAACTAAAGTATACTGTAAGAGGTGGCTAATGTGGTTATGTAAGAAGGCGAAAACCTCATTTTTTACAACAACTTGCTACAGAAGCTACTGCTGTCAATAAACATGAATGCTATGAAGTCTTGAGCAACAAATAATAACAATGTACCCTTCGACACAGGTCACAAAAAATAGCTAAGGACAGTTGGACATGGAGTTGGCTACCCCATCTTTAAGGAACTTCAACAAAAAAAAAACAACAACAACCACCACAATATGCATGAGTGAACTAAAGTAAATAATTTAATTAATTCAACTCGGCCATCCAAGATGGAAGAAGGTCATCTGCTGAGAGACATGGGAAGACTGTGAATATATAACAGAGGACAGGAAAGGTTGGCATATTTGTTGAAAGCGATGTTCCTTAAGGTAGGTGAAAGGTCATCAACTCAACTCAGCCCGTAACCTGTCATGGGTCGTAGGGGTGCCATGGTGGAAGCATCAGCAGACAGGGTCCTCCACTGCTCTCTATCCTCAGCAATGCGTACAAGTGTGGAAAAACCGTGTCCTGCCCATTCTTTGATGTTATCAGCCCAGGATTTTCTCTGCCTTCCTCTTCTCCGTTTACCTTCGACTGTTCCCTGGAGGATCGTTTTCGAAAGGGAGTCATGACGAGTTACATGCCCAAACCAGGCAAGCTTGCGACGTTTCACTATTGACAAAAGTGGTTCTTGGTGGCCTGCATAGGTGTTTATCTTCTCTCTAACATAGACATTTGTTTTGTGCTCTTTATAGCAAATGCGCAAATTCTTCTATAACATTTATGCTCGAAAGCCTGAATCCTTCGCTCCGTATCTGCAGTGAGTGTCCAGCCCTCACACCCATACAAGAGAATAGATAATACAAGTGATTTGTATAATGTGATCTTCACAGGAAAACTGATGTTACTTTTCCAGATCACATTCAACCTTGTCATGGCAGCTGAGGCCATCTCAAGTCTTGTCTTGATTTCTTTAATTGATCTTCCATCACTACATATAGTGGACCCGAGATATTTAAAGGTGTTAACTTCTTCTAACGTTTGCCCATTTAACGTAATGTTGGTTGGAACATGTTTCTTATGGCTATTCACCAATATCTTGCTTTTTTCTATATTAATTTCCATCCCATACGTTCTTGTTACTTTTTCCAGTCTAGAGGTAAGGTCTTGAAGTTCTGATTCTGATCCAGCTATCAGATCAATATCATCAGCAAAACGTAGGTTGCACAGAGGTCGGCCTCCAATCGATATGGTTGATTTATAATCGTAGAGAGCCTCCTGCATAATATGTTCTAGATATATATTAAAGAGCACTGGTGACAGGATACATCCTTGGCGAACTCCTACAGTTGTTTTGAAAAATTCTCCAATGTCGTTGCTTACAAAAACAGCACTGCTTGCGTCCTTGTATAGTGCTTCAATGATATCTATGATGTTGGTATCAAAATTGAATTTTCTCATTACTTGCCATAAGCCTTCATGCCAGACTCGATCGAAGGCTTTTGTGAAATCGATGAAGTTATGGTATAAATCGTGTTGATGTTGGAGATGTTTTTCGATAAGTAATCTAATATTGAAGATTTGTTCTGAGGTACTTATCCTTAACATTACCTTACTTGGATGACTAATAAGGCTAATGGTTCTGTAGTTCTTGCACATTTTTAGATTTCCTTTCTTTGGAAGCGGTATTACTAATGACTGCGTCCATTCTTTTGGCCATTTTTTTGTACTCCATATCTTCTGGCAAATTGTTGTCATGATTTTTACTATATCTGGTCCTCCATATTTCAAGAGCTCTGCTGGTATATTATCCACACCCGGTGACTTCCCTCCTTTCATCGAACATATAGCCTCTTCCACTTCTTCACGTAATATTGCTGCATTTCCGAGTTCCCTGTTTTCGCACTTAATGTTGTTTAATATGCCTAAGTCAGTGTCAAGTTTACAGTTATATAATTCTTTACAATATTCTGTCCACCTTCTCGTTACAGCTGTTTTTTCATTGAGCAGAGCCCCATTGCTATCTTCTATGACAGTTACCTTGGGCTGTTGAGGTTTTGATAGTTTTCTTAATGTGTCAAAAGCTGCCTTGCTGTTACCTTTTGTTAGCCCCGTATTAATGGACTCACATTGATCAGCTACCCATTTTTCTTTGGCCTGTTTCATTTTCTTCCTAATATTTTTGTTCACCATACTGTATTGCCATGCTGCTTCAGGAACCTCTTTCTTAACCTTTTTCATTTCCCGCCGTGTATCACATAACTTTAGAATGTCATCTGTAACCCATGGTTTGTTTATTTTCTTTCTTTTACCAAGTATTTCTGTTGCTGATTCAATGAGCACGTCTTTCATGTTCTCTGTGATTGAGTTGATATCATCCTCCAAAAAGTTGAGAGCTGCGAATTTTCCTCCAACAGTTGCCTCAAAGATTCCCGCGATTTCTGGATCTTTCAGTTTGTCTAAATTGAATCTTAACTGAGAACATCTGTTTTGATTATAGTTCTTTTTAAGTTTAAGCTTGAGCGTCATCAATACCATGTCGTGATCACTACCAATGTCGGCGCCAGGAAAAGTCCTAGTCTTGGCTTTATTAATACTGGACTTGAATCTTTTGGATACAAGAATAAAATCAATTTGGCCATGTATCTCAGTTTTTGGGGCATGCCACGTTGTTCTTCTTGATAACTTATGAGGAAATAGTGTATTTGCAAGGGTTAGTTTATAGATGCTGGCAAATTCTAGTGATAGGAAAAAGGATCCAGTTACACGCTCATTGAGGTATATTGGGAATATGGTGTTAGGCCCATATTTTCTTGACCATCGGCACACTAGGGGTGATGTGGTTAGCATCACGCCAGCCACCTTAACCTTCCCAGAGTTGCTCTGGTACCCAATTCATGAGGCTGGGTCGACCCCAGAGTCGTTTGCGGTCTAAAAAATCCTGCCTCAACTGGGGATCAAACCATGGACCACTGAGCTAGGAAGCCAGTGCACTGACCACTGCTCGCTGAAAGGTTATAACTGAAAATAAAGAAATGAATGAACACCTTGCACGTCACTTTGGAAAATTAAAACTTTGTGTTGTTAAAAAATTCCTCCATCTTGTTTGATATCTTTAGCTCCTTGTAGAGCACAGGCAGCCAGTTAGACTACTGCCTCCTTTCAATTCGTAAATATTTTTGTATAATTCTTTTCACTTTTAATTTTCACTGTAGTTTTTGGTTTATTTGTTTCTTTAATATATGCTGAATGAATTAATATAACTTTTTCCCCTGCTTAAGAAACATAGAACTACCACAGTATATGTGTCCATTACAGAAAGCCTAACACCAAAGCACCATGCAGTTCTGCAGGTGGAGTTTTCATAGCAATTTTTTTTCTACATAATAAGAATGATAGTTTCCCCACACAGCTTCATCCTACTTGGACAATCAAGAACTAGGGCACTTAAACAGCTTGGTGAAAATGCAGAAAAGGCATCACGCTGGCTGTGGAACAAGGACAAATGGCTATGGAATTCAGGACCATAAAGTTTCAGGCAACAGAATTTTTATTTTCACAACTGCCTCTAGCTGCCAGAATGGATAAGACCAGGCGTGAATTTGGAGGTTGTAACCAAGGTAAAGTGGGTTCAATTCATAGTAGCCGGGCGGGGAAAAAAAAGTCATTAGGCTAACACTTGGGAGTCCCCACCCTCCTTAGAGTGTCAAGGAGAGAAATAGGTTAAACTACTTAATTGATAGGGTTACTGCTTCTGATGATCAGATTGCCTCCTGTTGTAACACTCTGTATATTATCCTCACTCACCTCTTACACCATGTCTAGTGGTAGTGGTGATCATATTCTTTCTTTGCCTATTCAGAAGAGGTATTATTACCACCAGTAAAAAATGTATCTTGTTCACCCTTTAGTTCCCTGTGGAACATATGCCTTCAACATACTCATGCTAAGTCTTCCCGTCACTAGTTGAAAGTCTTTCTATGCCTTTCAATTCTGCATCCAGTTTTTTTCTCCATGTTTTTTGGTCTGCCTCTACATCTTCTACCCGGGGATTCCAGAACAAGCTCTGCATTGTAATGCTGTCAGCAGGTTTCCTCAATGTGTATCCTATCCATTACCAGCTTCTCATCATTTCTTGTTCCACTGGCACTTGTCTGGTTCTTGTCAACATTTCCACATTAGTGATCTCGTCATACCACTTCCATCTTTCTGTTCTACATAAGCACCCATTTATAAAACTCTAACAAAAAATTCACAATTATAAATGTTGAAAAGACAGTAACAAGCAAATTTACAAAAGACAATAAAGAACAAATCTACAAAGAGAAAAATTCAAAAAACCAGGGGACAATACCTTATGTTTTAGACTGAGAACAAATTGTTTCCCCTGAAACTGGTCAGTGGTTCGTGTGATGTCATATCCTGTAAGTTCTGTAACTTCTACAGGTTTTGTGTCTTCGGGTTTGAGGTAATGGTACAGACGATCATGGTAGAGAACACACCAGTATCTGTGAGACATATAGGATGAATATTAAGCACATTTAACATAAGTATTATTAACAAAGTATGAAAGCTATATACAGATTTCCATTTACAGCCATTTCTGTAGAGATAGACTCAAAAACTCAAGGTGGTGAGAACTGGTGACAGAAATTACATACATGCCACACTTAAAGGTTTACCCATAATCTGTACGGGGTGTTTGCGTTTTCAGATGTGTACGGGCCGTACACGGGTCTGTACGGGTTTTTTCGCCTAATTATTAAATATACATATAAATCTTGTGCCACTACACAATTTGCGTCATGAGATTCGGCGAGATTTTAAGCCAAGTGGATAAAAAAAAAAATAACCAATGAAAATCAAGCTGCCTATTTTTCAATTGCCGCGGGATGTGCGTGGCGTGTTCATTCACAATTTTTCGCTAAAGCTAGCGCGAGGTTACTGATTATTTGAACGATTACGCAGCACTGAAATCTTTTTTGAGTCGAGCCTATTGTTTAGGATTAATTTCCAGTTTAGTATTGGTAAGTAATTCATGTTTAAAAAAATATTACAATAACATTGTTTAGATGAAGTTAGATTTAACTGTCAGATAACTTAGGCCTATGCTTTCTTTTCCCCTAAGGTTTAGCATAATTGATTATTTACGGCTGGTAAAAAAAAAAAAAGGCTGATACCACTACATATTATTTGATTTCACTAAAACTTGTAGAAAGTGCGTAAGAAATGTAAATTTGAAAAATAATACAATAGCCTACAAATTATGTAAAAACGTAATACGGTCGCCGAATGCTCCGCATGTATTTTCGTACATTTAGAGTTATAATTAGGGTTACAGTAGGGTTAACCCTAAATCTAAATGGTACGAAAATACACGCGGAGCATTCGGCGAACGTCATTCCGATATTACCAAATTATGAAACTGAAAAGAAAAAAAAAACCACAATAGCGTGGAAAATTTACATCTTAACTCGATCAGAGAAAAGTTTATTTGGAGTTAGCCTACTTCTCTTCTTAGTTTTAATTTCGTTTCTTTAAAAAACAATGTTATTTTGCCTTTGGTGGTCATCATTACGGTCATTCAATGATTTATAATTATTAAATAATTAATTAGCCTACTATCAATGTTTGATTGACACTAAAATTTGTATGGGAAGGTCTATTTAAAACTACCAGTTGGGCTTTAACGGCTATTCCAATTTTTGAAGTTCGGTAGAAAATATACAGGCTAATATTACGCCAGCGCTAGTTTATATTTTCATTACCAGCTTTAGCAAAAAATTTATTAGATTTTAAATTTAAGATTCCTAACCCATAATGCTTATTACTGGTCTCTTTAGGCCTGTACTTTTATAAGGCACTATAGAAAACACAGCAACTGTTCTTCATTTCAACCATAAATTGTATTAATTTTTTTCCAAGATTCTATTTCATTATATAATATTAAAATTACAAATAATTATATTTTTCAAATTGATTATTAATATTTGTATTTACTTTTTCACATTAATATTTTTTTTTTCTGTCTAGCAGGAAATATTGCATCCATCTAACAGCATGGCTGAGCCTAACTTTAAAAAAAGGAGGTTAGAAGAAGATCAACGTCGTGGGAAGTTTCAATCTGACTGGACAACTACATTCCCTGGGATTATTGAGACATCCAAATTAGGCTCTTCACATGCATACTGTAGAATATGCAATAGAGATATTAAAGTGATGGCATCTGGCTTACACGATGTGAGGGAGCATTTCAAAACAAAACTGCATGAAAGGAACTATCAGCTGAAGAACGGAAGTTCTATCAAGGCCTTCTTTACTCAGCCTCAACAAGAAGATGATAAAATAACGAGGGCTGAAGTTTTATTTGCAAATTTTATTGCTCAACACAACATAGCTGCTTCTATAGCTGACCATTTTTCAGACTTATCAGCTGAGATGTTTCCGGACAGTGCTATTGCCAAACGTTTCAAATGCAAGCGAACCAAAACAACAGCCATTATTAAAAACTGCTTGGCTCCATCTGCAACGGAGCCAGTCATCAAATTATGCAGGAAGACACCTTTCTCCTTGATGATCGATGAGTCAAATGATAGAAAAACTGACAAGCGTTTAGCTATAATGGTGAGGGTATTTGAAGATGGCATAGGACCTAGAACCAGGTTGCTGGGCATGCCGGTCGGTACTGGTGGAACCAGTGAAGCTATTTTCAGTGATATTGATGCTGTGTTCAGCGACTTACAAATCCCATGGATTAACTGTATAGGTTTTGCAAGTGACAACTGCAATGTAATGGTTGGCAAATCAAACTCTGTACTAACGCGAATCAAGAGCAAGAACCCTGATGTGTTTAGTATAGGGTGTATTTGCCACCTTGCAAATCTTTGTGCCAAGGAGGGTATAAAGCAGCTGACTATTCCTGTTGATGACCTTTTGATAGATATCTTCTATCATTTTGAGCATAGCTCAAAACGGAAAAAATCATACAGAGAGTTTCAACTGTTTACAGGAGTGGATGCACTAGACATACTAAAGCACTGCCAGACTCGCTGGCTTTCTTTGCAGAAAGTAGTGGACAGAATTTTAAATCAATATTCTGCTCTATCTTCATACTTCGAGAGCCACGACGATATGGAAAAACCATGCCGTGTCAAAAACATTCATCAGTTACTAAAATCACCACTGACCCAGATGACTCTACGTTTTCTCCAATTTGTGCTACCTCTGTTGACTGAATTTAACAAATTGTTTCAGACAGATGAGTCCCAAATAGGTGGTATGATGGATGAAATGGATCGTCTGCTACGAAAATTTATTGTCAAATTTGTAGAGATGAAATATGTAAAAGAGGTGAAAGATATAAGATTGTTAAAGTATGCTGAACGTGATCTACAGCATGATGACCATACACTTGCTGTTGGTCTGTCCAACAGGACATTACTGGAAGAGTTAGATATAAGTTCTCAAGTGAGAAATTCATTTTTCAGAGATGTGAGGAACTTTTATGTTGCTGTTGTGAAAAAGATATTGGATAAATTTCCATTTGAGAATGAAGTCCTTAAGGATATCAAAATTCTTGATCCAGCCTTTAAAGACACAGTTCAATATACAGCAATCTGTAAGCTGGCCAACACTTTTGCACCACATTTAGACCAAGAGGTGTTAAAGGATGAATTTGAAGATTATTGTTTGCTGCCTGATGAATGTATTTCAAGATTTGACGCTGGACAAAAAAGAAGCTTTTCTAGGTACTGGCTTGACATAATCAACCTGAAAACTAGCACTGGTCGTACACGATTTCCCAGTCTGGCAGTCATAGTGAAACGCTTATTGACATTGCCTCACAGCAATGCTGACTGTGAGAGGTCTTTCTCTATGATGAAAAAGATTCACACGGACTGCAGAAATAGACTAAATGATGATACAGTCACAGCATTTCTACAATGCAAAATAAATTCTAACTCTTGTTGTTTAGGTTTTAAAGCAAGTGAAGACATGCTTAAAAAGGCAAAGGCCGCATGTCACTATGATGGTGCAGAACCATCTAATTGAATATACTTTTACATGAATAAACTCTTTTGTTACGTTTTTCAGTCTTTGTACAGGTTTTGCGGGTCTTTGTACAGGTTTTGCGGGTCTTTGTACAGGTTTTTTAATTTTTTTGTACAGGTTTTTCATCTCTGAGGTGTGGCATGTATGGAAATTAACATGCTGAAGACACAGAAAAATCTTGAGCTGAAGGCTCTCTGCACGAGAACTTGGTATGCATTTGTTGAAGGGTAATGTTTTACAGTTTAAAAAAGGTAAAGGTAGGCCCATGGCAAGAAAGAAAATAGGACTACTGTTTACACAGGCATGTTGTAGAGTTAGGTCGTCCCATCGCCGTAGGGGAGTAAAGTGTTAGAGACTTCATTATACCAGGTCCAGCTTTATGAGGTTATTAATTTGCTTACTCGTTGTCTTTGCCTTCAAGTACTCATTTCCAGTTGGTTAGACTGGAACATGATGCCACCAGGTTTCAATGCTGGAAACCCGTTACATTTGCAGTGCAGTCTTCCTACAAGGGGACTAGCTGCAGTTGTAGCAAAAAGGAAAATGATGATGATGCTGACACTCATCTATACACTCATCTATACACTCATCTATAAAATCATCTATACACTCATCTATACACTCATACACTCTTAGTCTCATGACCACATTAGTAAACTGCCTTCTTCTTCATTCTCTCATCATTATCTCTCGTATAAAGTTGGCAGTGCATCTCAAGTATCTCTGGTCATCATACAGTTTCTCTCCCTCAACCGAATGCATGGAGGCATATCTGGAGTCATCCTTATATGACCACCAGCTATGCACAATGCTACAATATATGTACGTGGAAGTGAACCTATGTCTGTCAGGCTGATTATATCCTCATTGACTCTTGAAATCATCCACACACTTCCAGGGATTCCCTCTGTGGTTAAACTTGTTGAGAACCCAGCATTGCACACTAAGCTTGGAGAAGTCACTTGAGCCCCAGGCATAATTCTTTGGCTTTGATTTGGTTGACTGCATGCAGAAGGATCTCACTGTGGTCCCAGTGATAGGCAGGGGAAGCTGAGAAATGGCTCTGTGCAGGATGTGACCATTCCTTGAGAGTGCCCAGAACCAGAGTACAATATTTTAGCTCTGTATAGTTGCAGAGCCCCTTGGAAGGTGGGAAATGCACAGTATGTCACACACTTCTTACTCCTAGCTTGGAACCAGATGTGACGATCCGTTAAATGCAAGGCAAACTGGAGCTCATGACTTCAACTCAACACGCTTCGGAATGGCAGAAAAGCCTAGATCTACAGTGTAAATAATATCAAGAAGTCTTCAACTTGGTATTGGCTGCTAAAGAGCGAGAAGCTCAGCAACCCTAGTTAAACAACAACTCCTTCAACCAGGTTGGATAAGACCATGCTATTTCTCTGCTCACCAGACTGTAATGCAATGAATTTCTTTTACACTGGTGTGAAAAAGGTGTGCTTTTGTAGCTTTTTGGAGAAAAAAAAAATGTGTTTCTTGTGTCAATACTATTCTCATGTAAACATCTCTAAGACTGATCATCACATGACCATCACTTGGCTTACTCTCAACCAAACATCATTCAGCCTATTCACATTAAACATCTTTCAGGATATTCTCACCCAAACATCTTTAAACATATTCTGACCGAAACATTTGTCAGCATATTTTGACCTAAATATTTTAAATCATATTATCACCCACATGATTTTCAGCATATTCTCACCTTGACATCTAATTATCTTTCTGCATATTCTCACCTTGACATCTAATTATCTTTCTGCATATTCTCACCTTGACATCTAATTATCTTTCTGCATATTCTCACCTTGACATCTAATTATCTTTCTGCATATTCTCACCTTGACATCTAATTATCTTTCTGCATATTCTCATCACAACACCTTTTCAGTCTCACCTGAACATCTTCCAATGCACTGTTACCCAAGTAACTATTTGCCTACCTGTGCCACTTCTCATCAACCCCACGCCTTTCCATGAAACCCTTGTGTCTGACCTTGCTGGGATTCTTACAAGCATGATCTTCACCTGGCTTATCCAGTCTTGAGACCTGACCACTGCTTGCCATTCTACTGGCAATAAAGACCCCAGCAGATAATTCAGTATTCATGCTTCCTTCTAACAGTAGTGACATGCCTATCTGGAATATGGAAGAAGAAAAACATATGGTTTGAAATGTTGCAAAAGTCTGGCCACAGAAGCATAGGACTGAATCGGCATTTTTGGAGCATATAAATCTGAAAGACAAAACTAGAAGTAAGGCAAACATCTTGTGCTTTGCTGTGTGGGATGTGCGAATAGTGCCAGTTTCATGTTATCTGTTCTATCAACTTTTGTCATGGGTTTCATCATTAACCATCATCATTACATTTAGTTCCCTAAAGATTATAGGCCTTCAACAAATTCATGCTAAGCCTTCCTGGCCAGTGCCACTCATTCAAAGTTTATCCATATCTTATTTATCCCTTACATTTCTATCTCCAGTTCCCTTCTCCAAGTGTTGTTTTCTCTACCTCTACCTCATATTACCCTTCGGGATTTCAGGATAAGGACTGCCTTGTAATACTATCAGCAGGTTTCCTTAATGTGTGTCCTATTCAACGTCAATGTTTTCTTCTCACCGCGTGTTCCACTGGCACTTGTCTGGTTCCTGTCATCAGTTCTACACTGGAAATATTGTCATTCCATCTTGATCCATTTACTGTACTCAAGCACACATTTATGAAAGTCGGTAACTTCTCGGATGTTGTTCTCCATGTTTCACAACCATTCAATAAGACTGCCTTTACACTTTAGTAGATTTTACTTAAGCTGCATGGAGAGAAGTAATTTTTGCTCTTGCCTAAGATGTAGTGTCACGCCATGTTTTCCCAGGATTCTTTCATGCAGCCTGTTCACTTTCCTCTCAGGCATCTTCTTTTCTCTGTAGTCAGATTTCAGTCTGCCATTGAAGGATTGCATGGGAGCTGATTTCACTGTATTTGGTCCAGATGTCCATGCCATGTTTGTTTGTTCCTACCAACTACCAAATCTCCTCAATATATCTCATAAGATGACACTTGCAGTTTATCTCAGATGTCTCATCTCACATGATGTAATCTTCCTCTCCTTATACGGTGATCACGTTTGACACTGACAGCAAAGAAAGCTGGTTGGAATTAGTAAATATGCCAGCACCCCAATTAAATATGTGATATTATTTTTGTGTGTTCTTTGTGGATCAAGGGGCCATCGTTGTACCCGGTCCCTTTTGCAAGTACTGCCTGCCTCAAAAACTTGTCCAACATTGGGTGTGTGTGTATCACTTTGTTTTACATGATGAGGTTGCCTACCTCATGTAAACCTCATAGCAGTTGTCTTTTATGACATACCATATATTATATAACATAAAATAGTGTAATCTAACATGGCATAACATATAATATGATGCAATATAAAGTAACATACCAACATATAATACAAAATAATGTAATGTAACAGAATATGTAATGTTACATTACATAAAAAAAATAACAATAATGGGAAACTCTCCGTGGTGTATTACAACTGGAGGTAGTCTGATCATCAAATGTAGGTCTCCATTACCTCAGAAAATACTGAGTTATAAAATAGCATAGTTAATAAAATGTTATTTTTAAGCTTTATACTTAATGCAACATAATGTAAAGTAATATAACATCATATAATACAACATATGCAACGTAATATAATAGAGTCCTTGTTTCTGGAATCCCCACACGTGAAGAAGGGAATTAAAGACAGGTTTAAAAGCGACGAAAAAGAATTGGGAAAACCGCAAACAGACGGTACAGGATAGGAAACCTTGGTTGGAATGAGTTCAAGACCTGTACTTCACAGGGAAGTGAAAGATGATACGGTTGAAATAAACAATAGTGGGACGTGTTCTTTGATGTCATCCTAGTAAGTCGCCCACGTCGTTATGGTCATGGGTTAGAGTTATGGTTAGAATTCCTAAACCTAGTCCTTAGCCTACCCCTTTTTACTGCGCCTCTGAAACTCAGACATTTATTGTTTGGGTTTGTTAATAAGTGAAGACCTGCTTTTAAAGGTAAAGTCCTCGTGCCTCATTAAAATGCAGCCCACTGTAATTGAAAATATTTTTACATGAATTAACTCTTTTGATATGTTTTTTTTTTCAGTCTTTTGTACAGGTTTTTGCGGGCCTTTGTATAGGTTTTGTGGATTTTTTGTACAGGTTTTTCATCTCCGAGGTGTGACATGTATGCTCTAAGTCGAAGCAATTTTGTAGGTCCCGGTCACATGTTTTCCTAGAAGCTCATCATAAGCAAAATTTCGGATATATGTATATATATATATATATATATATATATATATATATATATATATATATAGATATATATATATATATATATATATATATATATATATATATATATATATGTGTGTGTGTGTGTGTATATATGTGTGTGTGTGTATATATATATATATATATATATATATATATATATATATATATATATATATATATATATATATATATATATATATTAATGCTAGATACTGGGTCTCATGGTAATACAAAATTGATGTCGCTAAATCTGAAGCACATACATGTGTGAGGTGGCGAGTTACGGCTCACTGGTAACGAAATATCCAGGATAAAGCCTGCGTCTGCCGATATAACTATTAACACGACCACATTATTCAAAACACAGAACACGAAATAGCCCTCTTAAACATAGTTTTACTTAACTGCACATCTGTTCTGGGATAAGGTAAGCTTCAAAATGGACTTCGCGGACATTCAACGGGCCACTAGGTATGCCACGACCATCTGGGTAGGCCAATTAGGATAATTCAAACTGGAAAAGGGGCGGGAGAATTCAGACTAGAAAACAATAAACTCGTCATACAAGACCAAGTGATAGCGACAGGGGAACGAACGAACCAACTTTATTTTCAAAGGGTTGAGAATTGGGCACGCAGGCCCGTCTGACATTCTGCCCTTCCTTTCTCTCGTCTTTTATACTGGTTTCATTTATTCTCACATACATTTTACTCATCAATTCAAGGAATTCAACGTTATAAAGGTAAAATAATAGCATACTCACATTCACAGTATCTAATTATAAACATGAAATAAAGTATGT
Organism: Oreohelix idahoensis; assembly: GCA_024509875.1. Lineage (NCBI taxonomy): Eukaryota > Metazoa > Mollusca > Gastropoda > Stylommatophora > Oreohelicidae > Oreohelix > Oreohelix idahoensis. Next base: position 260,491 of record JAMPIV010009054.1, read on the forward strand.
TGAAAAATACAAACTAAGTATCACCATGAAACAAAATATGTTGAAAAACACTATCATCATCATTAAACCTACATTCGATATTATATCATTTGTTCGGAAAAATAATCACATTAGGGGGGCAGATAAGGGGGGAGAGAAGACCAGTGAACGATCTTTCATAATATTAAAGCAAAAAATAACCAGGACAATAGGCAAAAAGGGAAACACGCACAGCGTTGAAGCAGCGAAAGTGAAAAAAACATGAAATTTACATCACGCTTTTGAGGCACGATAAAATAACGCGTGCAGATAAAGGGAACGATTATTAACCATGTTTTTATAAAGATGATCATGCTTTTTTTTAGACAAAGGGAACGAATAAGGAGAATTAGAAATAGGAAGGTTCAGATAGAGTAGAAAAAGGGGATGCGCGAATAAGAATGTGCAGGAGAAAATAGGTGAACGAAATCCAGTTAGGTCACGCTTTCCAGCAGCAGTCCAGAGGCGTGAGGTAGAGAGTGCAGGTCGCACATATACGCTAGTAACCATGTTGAAGGCAGTACTCAGGTAGACTGTGTGGTGAATATTGCTCAGGCAGAGAGATGAGTTGGGTGATGATTAATCCAACATACTGAATAGTGAGAATTCTTGTTTAAGGAGGAGGAACGGTGTGAGTTAGATTTTAATTCAATAAAGGAAAAAGGTACGTAGGGTGAAATCTAATACATATATATACAGTAGTCCTATTCTTCAGTGATGAAAGGGGAAGGAACAACCCCGGAGAGGTCCGGTACTACCAATAGACAACCTGAACACTGAGATGATATATAACAATAGACTAAGAAATTGTTAGGAAGAAAGAACAGAAGTAGAGATTATAGCACCTGAATGATCACTGATGGTTAAAGGTCATAAGGTGTAGATTCGATACTGAACGAGAGAGAGTGAGGAAAGGAAGAACTTACACATTGTATAATTCTGTGATGGACCACTATTGTAGAGGTCAGAGCGACAGCAATGGTACACACACATGTAAATAAACAGTATTACAGTTAATTATGGCGTTATGTCATCGCTCGCTGTGTGTGTGTGACTGTTATAATTATGCATTATGTCATCGCTAATAAAAGAGGCAAAGAATCTGGTCAGGCAGGCGGCCATACAGAAGAATATTGATACAACCACCAGGGCTGCCACACACAAGATTCTGTATAAATGGTTTCCAGCAGTGTTTCTCAAACTTACAATAAATCACGTAACCCCTTATGGACAGTTTAGTCTAACAGGGAGCATCCCTAGGGAAGAGATAATCTGGGTCGTAGCGATAGTAATGGACAACATAAAAAATAGAAATGATAGACGCCCTGGACAGCTTTGGTGTAGATACAGTCACATATCTATGCAAAGATATATGCAACACAGGGTACATACCACATGACCTTTCTAATGTTGCCTAACATAACTTAATGCAAAAGTATGTTCAGACTTTAGAGAACAGAGTTTCTCAACTGGGGTTCCACGGAATCCACGCACCGTACTGTTAGCGCTCGCAGTGGTGACCTGTGACCGATCAGCCCAGTATAGCGGTGTTCACTCTTTAACCAGTGGCGTATTTCATTAGCATCTTGCTGGGTAGAAATTTATGATCAGACCTTTAGGCCTACTTGGGTAAGGTTAAAAAAAAAATAATAAAGTAGGAAGTTAAAAAACAAAAAGGAAAAACTGAACCTTCTTCTACCTACACTACTGACTTGCATTACGCCAGGTGTCGGTAACAAGTCAATCTCGGTCTACTGGAAGATCCCAGTGGGTGATGTGGTAGATCTTTAGGCTACTGCAGGGAAAAAATAAAACTTTTTAAACTAGGAAAATTTCGGACTTGACCTCTCCCGCCGGCATTTAGAATCGCGGTGTGCCCGGGATCAAAGGTACTATTTCCGCATTCCCAGGGAAAACTCTCGAGCTGGTTAATAAAATATATCCGTGGACTACATGAGATAGGTACGTGATATTTTTTTTTTTTTTTTTTGTAAGGATCATCATTCCCCCCCCCCCCCCCCCCCCGGTTTATTATCACACACACACGCATATACATATATGTATATAGTAGATCTTTAGAGGGCTCAGTGTTACTAAAGTAGAACCCAAAATCTCCTGGGTTGCCGGCCCCTGATCTACGCCATCTGGTTTGGTACTTGAAGAGGAAATAGCTATTAATACCGTACTAGAACGGCTTCAAAATGGACAGGGCTGACCTTGAAGTATGTCACGGCCACGTGTGCTGACCTATACCCAGTACCTGGATCATTCCAGTTGGACAAACAGGGAGGGGGTTGGAGAGAAATAGGAAGTAATTGACCTTTCATGTGTAACCAGGTTAGGGGAGGGGGGGGGGGGAGAGGTCAGTTTACGATCTTGCATAATATAAATGAAATGTGTGAAACGACCGTCTAAAACGATAGATACTTGAAAGCAGTGGCGGCTCATTCGGGTATGTCCCACCAGAACGTTAAAAAGATGAGTTGGGGGGGGGGGGGGGGGAACCTATGGCTTTTATATTTTAATAGTGACGTGAGAAATCTCTGTAGATACATTATAACATTCTACGCGGCTGGGTGAAGCTGCCGATCGCCCCAAGTGGCGATCCTCCCTACGGCGCCTCCTCAGATTGGGCGAAAAGCTCTCAAAACAAGTAGAAGAGAAAATAACGCGCCCAAATGAATACCTTGTAATAAGCAGCTGAGGGCTATCACCTCAGGGACGCATTCCCATAGTCACTTATGACGGAAAAGGGCGGAGGGAATGCTAATACTGTGTACTAGAATATTAATAGGCTGACACACTTAATCGACGGGGGAACCACTTCTGATGATCAGATTGCCTCCTGTCGTATCGCTCTGTATAAAGTTTCCTATCTTATAATCGCTATAATTCGACACTTGAGCCCTCCTCAAGCTAAATATATCACCTCTCTCACTGCCATTCCTACTTCCGTAATGCACGATCTTCTTCTTCAGATCCTTTTCGAGCTCGGGGGACGAACTAATGCCATTCCCAAGAATGAGAAATACATGTTTGACGAAGTTTATTTTCCCCCAAACTAGCACGCATAACGCTGGTAAATGCTTAAATGAGCATGGTGGAGAGTTGGGGGGGGGGGGGGGGGGGAAGTAATATTAGGATAAAACACGAGAAAAAACTTACGTTGTGGCCACGAGGCCTTCGTCAGGGACAGACGAACAAAAACAGAAAGGAAAGAAAACAAGAACAAAGAAAATAACGTGAAAAATATAATCGACTACACCTGATATTTAAAAAAATTGCATCGCTATCGGAAGTGGAGAGAAAATACTAAGTACGTAGAAAAAAACACTGAAAAACCGAAAAGACTAAGTGAATGAAAAGTATAAAAAGAGAAGGAAAAAGAAGAGAAAAAAGAAAGGGATAGAGAAAAAAGATCTACAGCAAAACCCAAAAAAAAAAAAACCCCTAAAAATAAATACACAAAAATTAATTAATTAAAAGAAAAAGAGACGAAACAACTGCTGGTGAAAAGAAAGATCAATGATGAGGAAAAGAACGGGTGATAAAACTCAGCTATCGAAATATGACTGAGTAGAAAATGATGCCTCAAATAAAAGAATGCTGGGTATATTCTTATGTCCTTAAATGACATGCGCTGACTTTTCCAGTGTGGATATGTCGCCCATCCCGAAGATTACTCAGGATTGTCTTTTCTTGGTAATAAATGTTACTGAGGTCGCGGCTATCTCGTGATTTAGTTGGTTTTATAAGATAACATACTAATTTAACCATCCTCTTTTTTTTTTTTACAAGGAACAAAGTAGATTTTTTTTTCACTGAAAAATAATGTTCAGTGCAAAAACTTTGAAACAAACATTAGATGTAAAATATGTAGACGTTTCCGGGCACGCTCGCCCGTACGCGGGCAGCAAAAGTGTTAGGACTTCGATGCCTTTAGGGAAGTACCTAGGTTTTATTTTTATATTTATTTAGGTTTTTATGTGTCCTATCTAGCCGTCACTTTCTTTCCTTTCCCTGACGAAGGCCTTGTGGCCGTAACGTTGGCTATTTTCTTTGTCTTTTGTCCTCGTAAGACGAATCACCTTTTTTCTATATATTTTTTCACACCTATCTGTCGTGAAACGAGTGTAAGCCACTACTTGGTTAATCACTATGTCGAAATACAGATTTGCTTCAACCAATCAACGATCACCGTTCACCAGTCTCTGAGACAGAATAAATTATACTGTTCACGCAGTTCACGCAAGATGGCGGCGAAAAACTGAATAAAATTAGGCGGTATGAGCAAAAGACGAAACCGGAGGAAACCAATCAACTTGCTCCGCCAGGAACCAACCGAAAGCTTTCCTTAAGTATTTACCTGCCTATATAATCGGGAGGATTTTATGCTAACCACGCAACCCCGAACTTGACGCCAGAGATACTGACTGAAGAGGAAGAAGCTGTCACCTTGATTTGTTGCTTACCTGAGGGCATCGACCTGCAACCTACTTCACTAGTTGAGTCAAACTGGCCTTTTTTTTAAATCTTGGAGGGTAAATATAAATTTACGATAACCTTTAGGAAAAGAGGCTTACAGCAGACCTGTATATATTTAATATATTTTGGTTCACTGATTGTATCTTGGGGAAATTTAGTATAATGATTGTATTTCCTATTATGATTGAATAGACGAAGACTAATAGGACTCATAACTTCAGTCTATTGTCTCTGATAACTCCAAACTGCAATATAACCAAAACAGTCCTTGTTAGGACTCAATCTATTGTCAGTCTATAACTTCGGTCTATTGTCTCTGATAACTCCAAACTGCAATATAACCAAAACAGTCCTTGTTAGGACTCAATCTATTGTCAGTCTATAACTTCAGTCTATTGTCTCTGATAACTCCAAACTGCAATATAACCAAAACAGTCCTTGTTAGGACTCAATCTATTGTCAGTCTATATCTTCAGTCTATTGTCTCTGATAACTCCAAACTGCAATATAACCAAAACAGTCCTTGTTAGGACTCAATCTATTGTCTCATCTAACTCCAATCTATTGTCTCCTATAACTCCCACCTGATATATATAACCAAACAGTCCTCGTCGCATATATTCCTATCATAAGAACATAACGTTATTGTTAGGATATATGTTACCAGCTTGTATAGCACTCGTCAGAGGGGGCCTGGGATTATAGGGGGAAGGACATTGTTGTATCACACCTAGGTGTACATATTATTGGATTTATTCATGTATTGATTTATATTATGGGATGTATTAATGTATTAAATGTATTCATGTATTGAATCTATATTATTGAATGTATCCATGCATTAGTTTATCAGAAAGAATGTTTTGCAAGTAGACACCTGTCTTGTCTCGCTATTGCTAAATCATACTGAGCCATGTTGTCATTCATCCCACATGCAGACACTGAGACACGCTCATATCATATACAATAGAAATAGGTGGGCTTGAGGACAGAAATTAGCCCCTATTTTTCCTTGTTACAGGTTTCATTTGTGTCCTAAAAACCTGAGGTCGTATGTTCGAGTCAATCCCGCTGCCTGGAACTTCGCAGGAGCATAGAGATTGTACAGAAGCTACATCTTTAGTCCCCCTCAGTCTTGGGTGGGCTAAAGTAACGAGCCTCAGCAGGAGTTGTGTGAACCAAACTAAGGAGAACAGAACGTTTTAAGAGATGAGTACACATTAGTACCATTTCTGTCAGCATTGTGAGCATAGAAACTGTCAGTGATGAGAAAGTGAATTAGCATAGCAAGAGACAAAATTAACAGCATAGCTGATAAGAATGCTACATCATCTGCGAAATCCAGGTCCCCCAGGAATTTTCCATTTGTCCATTTTATACCCAATTGTTCATTGTGGGTATAGTTTCTCATAACCCAATCAATAGCTATTCCAAAAAGTAGTGGTGACATAATACAGCCTTGTTTCACCCCTGTTTCTACTGTAAACCATTCTGTATTCCCTTTATTTGTTCTAACACAACATCTTGCATTGTCATATAGCGCTTTGATTATATTCACATATTTTGTTGGAAAACCATAGATTGTAAGTATCTTCCACAATGATGGGCGGTGTAGACTATCAAAGGCTTTTTGAAAATCGACGAAGGTGATAATAAGTGGCGATTGCCTTTCCACTGATTCTTCATTCTTAAGTTCAACACCAAGACAATCCCAAGAAGCAATAAATAATTTGTGTCATCTCTCGGTTAAAATTGGTCTCCAAATAAATGCCTCTAAAACTAAAGCTATGAACTTTTCTAACGAGACCTTTGATATCATCTTGAACGGGGAAAAACTACAGAAAGTTGAAAGTTTCAATTATTTAGGCAGTAAAATGACTCAGGATGGTGACACAACAAGAGAAATCCATACTAGAATTGCTTTGGCAGCTAGCGCCTTCAATAGATTATCTAACATTTGGAAATTACGATCATTGAATATACATACCAAGCTTCGTCTGTTTAATTCAAATGTTATCTCAGTGTTAACATACGGCTGTGAGAGTTGGAAAATAACAAAATCATTGGAGAACAAGCTGAATACATTCGAGAACAAATGTCTTAGAAAACTCATGAACATCAGTTGGAAAGAATTCAAGACTAATCGACAAATAAGAGAAGACTCTAGGCAGAAATATGTCTCCGACTATATAAGGAAAAGACGATGGTCATATATCGGTCATGTCCTACGAATGCAAAACAACAGAATACCATTTGGGGCTACAGGCGCTCACATTGGGTTCCTGAGGGTAAGAGGAAAAAAGGAAGACCAAAAGAAACACTCAGAAGAACAATAATAAGAGAAGGAAGAACGTTTGGCCTAAATAATGTGCAAGAGCTAAGAGGAGTGGCGTCACAACGAACAACCTGGAGAGCACTGGTTTCTGCCTTATGCGCCGTGTTTGGCGCTTAAAGAATTTATTATTATTATTATTATTATAGCTGATAAGTGTTATATCCTTAATTAACAGCACAGCTGATATAATTTTTTTTGTTCCTATAATTGGAAAAACTTGTTGTAAAATAAATATATATATATATATATATATAAATATATATATATATATATATATATATATATATGTATATGTATATGTATATGTATATGTATATATGTATATGTATATACGGCTGATCACCCGTTTGCCAGTCACTTCGATTACGGAAACAACAGCAAATGGGTGATTTGCCGTTGCCCTAAAGACGCCACTAGGCGTGATGGGAAACAATGGCAAAGAAAACCTATCTGCTGTTGCCCTAAGACGCCACTAGGCGTAATGGCCACTGACTGCTTTGACGGTCGGTGGCTAAGGACGGAAGAAGAAGAAGAAGAATATATATATATATATATATATATATATATATATATATATATATATAATATATATATATATATATATATATATATATATATATATATATATATATATATAAAATAAATATTTGTAAATCACATGTAAACTTACAATTCCATTACATTCCATTTTTCAACATTCACCCTTCAGCACAAGAGTAGATAGTGTATATACTAAATAAATAAGAAGGAAATTGTATTTGAACGACTTGTCAATTTTATCAGTGTTAAGTAAAATCTGTTTCCTTGTTTTTTAATATCACAGTTAGTTACACAGCGGAGGTGGCGCTTTATGTCGGTCTCCTCTCTACTATTGTTTCGAGATCTGAACATTCACAGCCGTAACTAATTTGTGATACCAGTAGTCCTCTCAGACACTGGTACTTCACCATTTTCTGCAGAAATTCTATTTCTGTAATTGTCAGTACTATACTGATCCAAGAGCCAAATAAAACCTCTCGCCACACTGGGGGCTCGTTCTTGGGATATTTCTCTATATCTTGAGCCATACTTAGTCTATTCATCTATCTACATTCTATCTTGTGCCACCCATGGATAACATAAGAAACAAATTTTTGAAAAAAAAAAAAAAAAAAAAAAAAAATTCTACAATAGGATTTTTTTAATTGTTTTCTTAGGAGGAGTACCATTTAGTACTCAGTAAATAGTTGATGCTCACAAAGTTGCACGGAAATTTTTTTTTCATTTAAATTAATTAAGTTTAATTACAATAAATGGGAGCCGCGCTGGTGTAATGGCTTCGGCGTTGTACTGGCGACCAGGTGTTCATGGTTCAAACCCGGGTGGCGGCGTTTGAAGAAATGTTTACGGCCGGAAATTTGACTGAATAACCTGAACGGCTTCTGTGATAAACCCTCTGTGGATGGGAAGGAGCGAAGCTCCTGACCGGGTTGGAAGGAAAGTCCTCAGGTTCCCCAGCCTCGCAATGACATGTCATTGGACCGAAGGGCTGAAAGCCCAAGTGCCGCTGGTTAAGAAAAAAAAAAAAATTACAATAAATTGGTTATAGTAAATATACATACCCTATCTAAGTAATGCCATGGCTGATCTAGTGAAGTTCAGGACTGCGATCATGCAGATGGGTAAGGAATTAAATTTGACAGGTGATGCTCTCACTCAGTATGTCACAACAGAAGTGGACAAACACATGGATAGGGAAGAAAGAAAGTTGCAATTAGAGACTGAAGCAAAGAAATTAGAGGCTGATAGAGAAGCAAAGAAATTTGAGGCTGAAGAAAGGAGGTTGCAAGCTGAAAGAGAAGTCAAAAGACTGGAAGCTGAAAGAGAAGTCAAAAGACTGGAAGCTGAGAGAGAAGACAAAAGACTGGAAGCTCAGAGAGAAGACAAAAGACTGGAAGCTGAAAGAGAAACTAAAAGGTTAGAAGCTGAGGAAAGGAAATTACAAGCAGAGAGAGACCATCAGTTGAGATTAAAAGAGCTTGAAATTCAGGCAAATACTGGCAATAATGGTGGTAGCTCACCTCACTCTGAGAGTAGCTCCAGCCAGAGCACCTCAAGTGGGGCCATGAATTTTCATCTGGACCCATTTGTTGAGAAAGAAGACGCCATTGAGTCGTACCTGGATAGATACGAAAGACTAGCCACTACCTATGGCTTAGTGAAAGAAAAATGGAGTCTTAAACTATCTCAGGGATTGAGAGGTGTGGCCTACGATGTGTATTTGAAGCTCTCAAGAGATGACCAGGAAGATTATGAAATCCTGAAGCAGGCACTGCTTGTGAGATATGAAAAGAACTCAGAATCATATAGAAAGAAATTCCGAACAGCTAAACTTCTTCCAGGAGAAAACTATCACCAATTCTCTGCTAGACTGGAAACCTATTTGGAAAAATTGAGTAGTTTAGGAAAGTGTCAGGATCTGAAAGAAATTGTAATGATGGAGCAAGTGAAAGAGTCCATGCCTCAAGAAATAAGGAAGTTTATCATGGAACAAGGAGCAGAGAGATTGGAAGATATTGTAACTGTTGCTGAGAGATATCAAGCAGCTCATGCAGAAGTATTAGGAAATAGGAAAAAGCAGGATGAAAACTTCACATCATCACAAAACTATACCAAATATGAACAAAAAGACCATACCACAAGGAATAAACAAAGATTTGACCAAAAGGACAAAAACCCTCTAAGATCGGATAAGACACCTTACCGGAAGGAAGGAAAGTGGTGTAAAACTTGTCTAATGAGTAACCACAATACTGCAGACTGCAGAAGGAACAACCCTCCTTATTACGCTGCGTGTCTCACAACAGGGAACAAGGGAAGGAAGGAAATGGCAGTAAGTCAGAATGACTTCCATCATCCCCCTGTCTGTGAGGAAGTGACATGTAATGGCACTAAAATTCAGTGCTTATATGATTCAGGTTTGGAATTCGACTCAGTCGTGAGTGCAACCCTAGTGCACCCTGACCAACTTACCACAGAAACAGTGGACATACAATGGGCAATGCAGGGAACCGGCACCATGACACTTCCCATAGCAAGGATCAACGTGAGAACTCGCTATGTGGAAGGAGTGATAAGAGCAGCAGTAAGTGATGATCCTATATACCCGCTGGTAATAGGATGTAAATATGTCTTTTTGGGTGACCCAATAAAACCTGTTGTAATGGCAGCAAACCATACCAGGTCGAGCACCAAAAAGGAGGAGGGAGATCCAATAAACATTCATCGTACAAAGATGAAAAAGGCTCAAACAGCAGACAGCACATTGAAGCCTTATTTTGGCAAATTGCCAAAGGCCCATAACCCTCCAGAGAAAGGAGACTACTATATGGAAAATGGCCTACTCTACAGACAAGCTGGAAAAGGACCTAAAAGGCATGGACAGCTGGTAGTGCCAAAATTCTATAGGGAGGAAATTATGGAGCAAGAGCATGCTACATCAGGCAGTGGTCACAGAGGAAAAGGGGCCACTGGTCAAAATACAGTATTGCGATATTACTGGCCAGGAATAATTGAAGACATAAGTCGGTATATGAAATCCTGTTCAGAATGTAACCAGGTAACCTCATTCAGAAGCGTAGACCAGTTACAGGACCTAGGGAAGCATTGTTGCGGACGTAGGCCCACAAAGAAGATACACAAGAGACAACAACAGGTAGAAGCAGTTGTCACGTAGGGTTTATATTCATTTAATTTCCTACATCTTCTTCCTATTCTTTCACCCGAATTCTCTCTTTTATTATCTCTGTATTTCCTTTTTCCTGTATATTTTTCATCCATTCGTTTTGCGAATATTATTTTCATATATTCGCAAACTTTACCTGTTTTCCTTTCTCTAAAACTGAGAATCGCACCTGGGTGGTATTGCGTACATGTCAGTCGCGCTGGTCGGACGATAGGCGTGAATTTACAGCATTCGCTAGACATTCGTCTGAGGGTCTCTGGCCTGGGGCGTGAAAATTCACCCGAGGGACATGGAAAGTAGACAGAGAGTCTGCATTTTCAGTAAACGCATGAGGTTTTTCGTCAGGAAAAACCCGGCTTAGCGTGAAAATCCACTCCGCACTGCAGACGGTGGTCTGAGATTTGCAACTCATGCAAGCCCTCGGCCACTGATGGCTGTTACGTCACGCGATAAGCGGACGAAGGTGTTATACGGACAGGGGAGACTATTTCGCTTGGCGAAATAAGATTAGGATCCTGTGTCCGATTTTAAAGATATTGGCCAAGTTTGAAACTTTAATTTCATTCTCGCTCATAGACTCACAGTAGATAGGTTGCTCGTAAACAGAATAGCTGTTAGCGAAGATTTCAGTTTGTTTCGGCAATTTGTCGAACTTCTAGACTTCCAGAAATATTTTCAGCATTTTTATTCTTAAGTTGTGCGACTACCTGTAATTCTGTGGTTGAGGTAATTAATATGATAGATATATAGATTTTGTGAGTGTTAAAGTGTTTAATCGCTTAATTCATTTTAATCTATTTCTTTAGCGCAGAAGAGAAATATAAGTGGTAGGCTATTATATTTTCTAGGGAAGCATTCAGTGGAAAGCAGAATAAAATTAAAATTTCTAGCTTATAACGGCAATTGTAGCTATTTATGAATTTAATTTAACCGCTAATACTCAGTCGAGTGTATTTTTCTAAACTAACGTATAAACTCTAGAATCGAGCCTCATGAATGGTGACGGAATACGCACGTGTTCCTAATTCATGAGGATTGCTGATTTTTAAATATAACTTACGTCACGGGAAGTTTAAATGATAAGCAAAGCTCTCTGCTTGCAAGTTTAAATGTAAGTTAAAACCAGTACAGATTCTGTTTATTATATTATATGTGTTATTTTTCCTCCACACAGTGAAAGTTTTGGGGTGACCCTAACTTTACCAGCACCTAGTAGTAGTTCCATACTTGTGAAGAAATAGACAGTCCTTATTTTGAACCACGTGGGTTTCTTAAGTACCACTGGTCTAAACAGTGCATATGCAACCCGAGTTAGCCAAAAATACTATATCCCAATAACGGGTTTTCAAAGACTGTAATGATAAATACTGGACCTTGGAGCCAGATCTTAATTTCTTCTAGAAAAAAACTCTACGTAATCTTTCTGCCTGGTGGCGCGAAATACTTCTAGTATCAACTAACATTTCCCGACTAGATATATATATTTTTTGTGGACAAATCTGTGGTGTGACTAAAGTGAATCCTATACTGAGGGAAGGCACCGACCTGACATTCATCATTGCTAGAAACCTACGCTATTGACACTGTGCTCTGCTAACTCCCGCGCCTGGAATAATTGTTAGGTGACTTAATCAGACATTTGAACAAATTTGCACACCCAAGTAGTCGTTCCCTGAGACTCCAAGTTAAATACGTCTTTTGGAACTGGGGACTTCTTGGCAGAAGACTGCATTTTTTTGAGTCTGTGTGAAAATCTAAAATCAGTGTGTTCCAAGAGGCAGCGAGCAAAGTCGTGAGTACCTGTATGAGAGGCCATGGCGGAATGAATGAGTGTACGCTGGTTTGAGTGATATTTTCACTATTATATCTTTGACACCCTGTTGCTGTCCTATTTGTTTTTTTCAATCTGCATAATTTGTTGCTAAGGCTAGAGTTCTTGTGTTTTTGTCTTAGGTTAAATCAGATTTTTTTCAAACTCTGTGCATATAATTACGAGATAAAACAAAGAAAAACTCTTAGACTCAAACCCTATGTATCTGTGACTCGGGCGCCATCATCTGTTCTCTTAACGGGGGCTGGGCTAAACCTAGAGTTAACACTATAAGGGGGCTATCATCCTTGCAACATTTCCTTGAATTTTTATGACTATGTGTATATGTATTTTCCTTGATGTACTTTCTTTGATGTTGTGAGCCGATTTTTTCCTGATATTAAAATCGCTCTTGAACTTAATAATAGTGTTTGGTCAGCTCGTTCTAGATAATATATATATCATTGTTATAGTTTTCCCACGTCGGTGTGTTTACCTGTCGTCACGTGTATGTGCGTGCCTGTGAGTGATAGAAATATACGTAATATGTATATTGGTGTAGTCTGTCTGACGCTGTAACAACTGTTGTAGAAGATAGGTGAGAGAGAGAAGAATTCTTTTCGCTTTCAGAGACAGCCACTATATCAAAATCTATCATCTCACGTGTGTGGAAATTCTATTACCTTTCACTAACTCTCACTGAGTCTATCACCTATTCAAACCTATTCAGAAGGGACCAAACCTAGTCTTAATTCTCCTATCAAAAATCTACGACAAATGGGTTCTCGTCCGTAGGATTTTTGAACTTAGAAGAGGAAGACGAGTACGACAAATGGTGTCTCGTCTACGGTAATTGAACCCAAAATCCCAAGCAACGAGCTACGACAAATCTGGTCTCGTGTAACTGGATTTTGAACTTAAGATTTTTATTCTGTAATAGAGTAAGAGTGTGATGTCTTGTGAGTTGTTATATCTTTAAATAATTTATCCCCTAGACTAACGATCTGTTTACGGGCGTGCTGACCACACAAACTAATAAGTTTTTTTTTCCACAGCATCTTTGAATAATATACATTTTGGTTACAGGTTGATTTTGTCGGGATATATGTTAACTGCTGATTGTAATATAAAACGCTGGTAAAGTAGTGAGTGTATAACATTCACTGGGTTTTGAAGAAGTAGGTGTTTGAGCAAAAGCTAAGGAGTGCGTTTCGGACTATTTGTCCAGATTAATTGCCTCCCTTACCCTAACTGTCTTCAGGGGTGAACGTGATAGTGGACTTTATAATTAAGGGATTATTTTTCTCTTTAATTTTTGCAATATTCTTTTGCTTTTCCACTGTAGCAACTTATTTTTCAGTTGTAATCTTAACTACCATTTATTTGGCGTAGTCGTGTTTTGCATTGAGTGCTTTATTGCCGATAATAGCAGCGATAGTTAGATTTTATTTTGGAGGAGGTATCCCAGGGTTAAATTTATCATCTTTTGATTTTTTTGGTAATTTTTTTCTCGTAAGTGGTAGGAACCAGGTTATTCTTTTTCCTATTTTCTTTCTCCAACAGTCTCAGTCACTGACATAATATGGCCGAGAGGGCAAAGCTTAGACAACTTCTCAGGGACGAAGCGAGAGAGGAGGGACTGGAAGGAGAAGAAGCGAAAGCATTTGTCAGAGATGAACTTGAGAGATATGATGCGGAGAGGAAAGCAGCGGAAGCTAAGGAAAAAGCAGCCGCAGATTTACAGCAGAAGAAGATGGATGAGGAAATGGAAATCCGCAGGATGCAGCAGAGGAGGAAGAGAGAGCATGAGGAAAGAGAGAGGAAGGAGAGACAGCATGAGAGGAGAGAGACAACATGAGTTGGCTCTTAAAGCTCTAGAACTTCAAAGTCGTGGTGCTACCTCTACCTCCAGCAATGGAGAGTCTTCTCCTCATTCTTCCTTAACTGATCCTTCTAACATTCAATCCACCCATCTCACCGCTATGTCTTTTCCGCTAGAATCTTTCCCTTGTCCAAATGAGAAGATTGACACTTGGCTAGAAAAATTTGAGAAAATTGCAACTCTGTACGGTTTAGAGAGGTCGCGTTGGAACATGAAGCTTTCCCAGGCTTTGAAAAGTTCTGCGTATGATGTTTACGCCAAACTGGAAAGCAGCCAACAAGACAACTATGATCTGTTGAAGAAAGCGTTACTGGAGCGCTTTGAAATGAACGCTCGCAAATTTTTGCAACTGTTTCGCAACAGCCGGAAAGAGAATTCTGAAACTTTTCAGCAGTTCTCGTCTCGTTTGAAGCGTTATCTGACAAAGTGCCTAGAGCTCTCACAGCTCCCCTCTACCTATGAAGGTCTCGAGGAATTTGTTTTAACAGAACAAATAAAGAACACATTGTCTGCAGATACCCGGAGATTTCTCGCTGAGCAGGGGGCAGAAAAACTTGAAGACATCGTAGAGAAGTCTGAGCGTTACCATAATGCGCTGGCTGAACTACCGGCCACAAAGCGGAAACTGACAGAGGAGCATTTTCGAAAACATAATCTAGAGCAATCTTCTCAGGCTTCTAACCAAAATAACCACAGAGAAACTGGACCTCAAAACCCCCCTCCTGAAAAATCCAAGTTCTACAAGAACAAGTACCCCAACCACCCCAAACAGTCTGATCAACCCGACCGACCTACATGGCAGCGTAGCCAGAAAGGACAAGGTGGCAAAGGGAGAACCCCTGAGCACGGGACATATGATCAGACCGAGCACACCGAGCCGAAACGCATCGGATGCTTATTGACAGTCTCGCAAGGCGTAATTATTGACAGTGATTCCCAACCTGTTGGGGATAGACCCTCAACGCGAGGTACTGTTACTTTGAACGGTTCTCAAACTTCTTGCTTATTTGACACGGGGCTTTCTTACGATTGCATTGTTGCCAGAAAGCTGGTTAAACCCGGTCAAGAGACAGGAGAGACCGTCAAACTTTTGTGGAGTTCGTAAGAGTGATGCACCTACAGCGCTTCCCATCGCATTGGTGGAGATACACTCTGACTTTGTCAGAGGTGTGATCAAAGCGGCTGTTATGGATGATCCCATCTACCCAGTCATACTTGGCGGGAGATACGTGTGTATTGGGAAACCAGAAGAGCCGATTGTGGCAGCAGTAACTACAAGAGGGCAAACCAAGAAGGAACGGGAGCCTGCGCCTAATTTGTTACCTATGGAACTTAAAGAAGCGCAATACAAGGACCCTACTTTGGCACCCTGCTTTAGGAAACTGCCCATGGCTAAGGAACCCAAACAGCACGGGGACATTTTTTCTGAGGATGGCGTACTTTATCGGAGAACGGGCAAGCCTGACCAAGGTTACAACCAGCTCCTAGTACCGAAACAGTACAGAAGCCAAATCCTAGAAATGGGGCACTCTCTTCCCTTTAGCGGACATATGGGACAGAACGCCACAAACCAACGTATAACCACTCATTATTGGTGGCCAGGAGTAAATACTGATATTATCAGATATGTCAAATCCTGTGCCCAGTGCCAACGTGTGCCACCCAAGCAACGGGCACCCCCAGTCCACATGGGTGAAATGCCAATAATGGGAACACCATTCGAACGGGTTGTGATCGACATTTTAGGGCCTTTCGAAAGGACTAAAAGAAGGAACAGGTTCATCCTGACCTTAGTCGATACATGCACTTTATGGGCAGAAGCTATCCCGCTAACATGCGCAGATGCCAAGCATGTCGCAGAAGCCCTCGTGCAGATTTTCACTCGGTTGGGATTCCCTCAGCAAGTGTTGACGGATAATGGATCTCCATACCGAAACCTGTTGATGGATGAGATCGTTAAGATCTTGAGGACCCAGCACATCCACACTAAGCCATATACTCCGGCCGGAAATGGGCTCGTGGAACGTGCAAATGGAAACCTCACCATGATGCTAAGTAAGCTGGCACAAGTGAAACCTGAAGATTGGGATCTCTGTATTCCTGCAGCATTATTTGGCTACAGAGAATCTCCTCATACTTCCACAGGATTTCCGCCAGCTACACTCTTATTCGGCAGACCCATTAAGGGCCCGCTTGAAGCCTTACTTCAGTCTCTGACAGACGAGAAGGCTGATGAGACAGTTGTCTCAGCCAGTAAATATGTGTCGGTTTTAAAGGAACGGTTGAAACTAGGGTGGGACCTAGCAACGACTAACTTTAAGCGAGCACGCACCAAGCACGCTAACCGATACAGGAAAGTCGCGGAAGAGAGAGAACTGGAAGCAGGAGAGAAAGTTTTGGTGTTGCTCCCTACCGAGAACAACCAACTGAAGATCGGATGGCAAGGGCCGTTTACCGTCCTGAAAAAGATTTCTAAGGCTAACTACCAGATCTCTATTGAAGGAAAGGAGAAGGTTTTCCATTTAAATCTCTTAAAGAGATACTTGGAAAAAACCAGTGCCAACCTCCGACCATCTCCTGACGATCGCCAATACTGACGAAGATGACGATAGTGGCAGGGATAGTCCACCGCTATCACAGGAAATCTTTCAAAAATGTCAGAAGCGGCGACGCTCTTTCAAGCGCGCATATGAGACATTCCAGGGGAAGGAAACTTTGAGGAGTGGACTTGAGTAGGAATTGGACAGAGATGGAGGGGGAAGAGGAGAGGGAAGAAGACAGACACCCCGAAGCTACGGTTATAGGAAATTAAACTCCATAACGTAGACATGGAGTGCTTCCATATCTTAAAGGGGGGAGGCTCTGTCACGTAGGGTTTATATTCATTTAATTTCCTACATCTTCTTCCTATTCTTTCACCCGAATTCTCTCTTTTATTATCTCTGTATTTCCTTTTTCCTGTATATTTTTCATCCATTCGTTTTGCGAATATTATTTTCATATAATTCGCAAACTTTACCTGTTTTCCTTTCTCTAAAACTGAGAATCGCACCTGGGTGGTATTGCGTACATGTCAGTCGCGCTGGTCGGACGATAGGCGTGAATTTACAGCATTCGCTAGACATTCGTCTGAGGGTCTCTGGCCTGGGGCGTGAAAATTCACCCGAGGGACATGGAAAGTAGACAGAGAGTCTGCATTTCAGTAAACGCATGAGGTTTTTCGTCAGGAAAAAAACCCGGCTTAGCGTGAAAATCCACTCCGCACTGCAGACGGTGGTCTGAGATTTGCAACTCATGCAAGCCCTCGGCCACTGATGGCTGTTACGTCACGCGATAAGCGGACGAAGGTGTTATACGGACAGGGGAGACTATTTCGCTTGGCGAAATAAGATTAGGATCCTGTGTCCGATTTTAAAGATATTGGCCAAGTTTGAAACTTTAATTTCATTCTCGCTCATAGACTCACAGTAGATAGGTTGCTCGTAAACAGAATAGCTGTTAGCGAAGATCTCAGTTTGTTTCGGCAATTTGTCGAACTTCTAGACTTCCAGAAATATTTTCAGCATTTTTATTCTTAAGTTGTGCGACTACCTGTAATTCTGTGGTTGAGGTAATTAATATGATAGATATATAGATTTTGTGAGTGTTAAAGTGTTTAATCGCTTAATTCATTTTAATCTATTTCTTTAGCGCAGAAGAGAAATAAAGTGGTAGGCTATTATATTTTCTAGGGAAGCATTCAGTGGAAAGCAGAATAAAATTAAAATTTCTAGCTTATAACGGCAATTGTAGCTATTTATGAATTTAATTTAACCGCTAATACTCAGTCGAGTGTATTTTTCTAAACTAACGTATAAACTCTAGAATCGAGCCTCATGAATGGTGACGGAATACGCACGTGTTCCTAATTCATGAGGATTGCTGATTTTTTTAAATATAACTTACGTCACGGGAAGTTTAAATGATAAGCAAAGCTCTCTGCTTGCAAGTTTAAAATGTAAGTTAAAACCAGTACAGATTCTGTTTATTATATTATATGTGTTATTTTTCCTCCACACAGTGAAAGTTTTGGGGTGACCCTAACTTTACCAGCACCTAGTAGTAGTTTCCATACTTGTGAAGAAATAGACAGTCCTTATTTTGAACCACGTGGGTTTCTTAAGTACCACTGGTCTAAACAGTGCATATGCAACCCGAGTTAGCCAGAAATACTATATCCCAATAACGGGTTTTCAAAGACTGTAATGATAAATACTGGACCTTGGAGCCAGATCTTAATTTCTTCTAGAAAAAAACTCTACGTAATCTTTCTGCCTGGTGGCGCGAAATACTTCAAGTATTAACTAACATTTCCCGACTATATATATATATTTTTTGTGGACAAATCTGTGGTGTGACTAAAGTGAATCCTATACTGAGGGAAGGCACCGACCTGACATTCATCATTTCTAGAAACCTACGCTATTGACACTGTGCTCTGCTAACTCCCGCGCCTGGAATAATTGTTAGGTGACTTAATCAGACATTTGAACAAATTTGCACACCCAAGTAGTCGTTCCCGGAGACTCCGAGTTAAATACGTCTTTTGGAACTGGGGACTTCTTGGCAGAAGACTGCATTTTTTTGAGTCTGTGTGAAAATCTAAAATCAGTGTGTTCCAAGAGGCAGCGAGCAAAGTCGTGAGTACCTGTATGAGAGGCCATGGCGGAATGAATGAGTGTACGCTGGTTTGAGTGATATTTTCACTATTATATCTTTGACACCCTGTTGCTGTCCTATTTTTTTTTTTCAATCTGCATAATTTGTTGCTAAGGCTAGAGTTCTTGTGTTTTTGTCTTAGGTTAAATCAGATTTTTTTTCAAACTCTGTGCATATAATTACGAGATAAAACAAAGAAAAAACTCTTAGACTCAAACCCTATGTATCTGTGACTCGGGCGCCATCATCTGTTCTCTTAACGGGGCTGGGCTAAACCTAGAGTTAACACTATAACGGGGCTATCATCCTTGCAACATTTCCTTGAATTTTTATGACTATGTGTATATGTATTTTCCTTGATGTACTTTCTTTGATGTTGTGAGCCGATTTTTTTTCCTGATATTAAAATCGCTCTTGAACTTAATAATAGTGTTTGGTCAGCTCGTTCTAGATAATATATATATCATTGTTATAGTTTTCCCACGTCTGTGTGTTTACCTGTCGTCACGTGTATGTGCGTGCCTGTGAGTGATAGAAATATACGTAATATGTATATTGGTGTAGTCTGTCTGACGCTGTAACAACTGTTGTAGAAGATAGGTGAGAGAGAGAAGAATTCTTTTCGCTTTCAGAGACAGCCACTATATCAAAATCTATCATCTCACGTGTGTGGAAATTCTATTACCTTTCACTAACTCTCACTGAGTCTATCACCTATTCAAACCTATTCAGAAGGGACCAAACCTAGTCTTAATTCTCATATCGAAAATCTACGACAGCACTGATAACTATCGCAACTCTCCGTATTGTAAAATCTAGAGACAGCATAGCACAAACACTCAAGGATGAGATTGACTATCTCTTAAAAGAGAATTATTTCAAAGTCTGAATCTCCCTATAAGTGTGGTGCTATTAAGGAAGAATCTCCCTCAAGTGGTGAACACAGGTTACGTATTGACTACCGGAAGCTTAATGCGATCACAGAATCTCAGGTGGACCCATTACCTGACACCAACCAGCTATTCTCTACACTGAGTAAGGCTAGGTATTTATCGAAGGTAGATCTAAGCAAGGGATACTACCAAATACCAGTGAAACCAGAAGTTAGGAAAATGCTGGCATTTAGTACATCAGACGGACACTACGAGTTTAATGTACTACCCTTTGGGCTGAAAAATGCTCCCAGTATCTTTTCAAGAATGATGAGGAAATTATTGGAACCTCTACAAAATCCCCATATCACTAACTTTATGGATGACATTCTTGTTGCTACAAACACATTTGAAGAGCATATAGTAGCGCTCTCCATGTTATTTGACAGACTGAGAGCCACTGGA
The DNA here is from genome assembly GCA_024509875.1 of Oreohelix idahoensis. Classification (NCBI taxonomy): domain Eukaryota; kingdom Metazoa; phylum Mollusca; class Gastropoda; order Stylommatophora; family Oreohelicidae; genus Oreohelix; species Oreohelix idahoensis. The sequence continues at coordinate 280,780 of JAMPIV010009054.1, forward strand.
TTGACTGCACGTCCAACCAAGTGCTATATCGGTTGTAAGGAGTTGGAATTCTTAGGTCACACTATTTCTACAGGTCATATGTCTCCTGACCCAAAGAATATAGAGAAGTTAAAGAAGGCACCCAGACCTCAAACGAAGAAAGATGTGAGATCATTCGTGTCTTTATGTGGGTTCTATCAGAAGTACATACCCCACTTTAACTCTCTGTGTGCACCATTAACCAACTTAACGAAGAAAGGACAGCCTGACAAAATCCAATGGAATGCTGATTGTGAAAAAGCTTACACAGAGCTAAAAGCAAAACTCACCAGCAAACCAATCCTTACACTACCCGATATCACACAGGAATTTGTATTAAGGACGGACGCTAGCAGTATAGGTATTGGTGCAACTCTCTTGCAGAAATCAAAAGCCCAGCCGGAGGAACTTTTACCAGTCGCCTACGCCAGTAGGAAGCTGAATGCAGCTGAGTTGAATTACTCGACCATAGAGAAAGAATGTTTAGCTCTAATTTGGTCCATCAACAAATTTTCACCTTATCTGTATGGGACACACACTTCATTGTCCAAAGCGATCACCAACCTTTAACATTCTTGGCTGCATCTAAAAAGCTAAATTCGAGATTGTTAAGGTGGAGTCTGCTTCTGGCGCCTTATTCCTTTACCGTGAATTACATTCCGGGAAGAGACAATGTAGGAGCTGATTTTTTAAGTCGACACCCTAGTACTCTGGAAGGACAGACGCAAAAGGATTAACCACAGCAGGGGTTTACACGTCAGCTATGACAAGTCACAGCTAGGAAAGGAGGGGGCTATGTCGTGAAACGAGTGTAAGCCACTACTTGGTTAATCACTATGTCGAAATACAGATTTGCTTCAACCAATCAACGATCACCGTTCACCAGTCTCTGAGACAGAATAAATTATACTGTTCACGCAGTTCACGCAAGATGGCGGCGAAAAACTGAATAAAATTAGGCGGTATGAGCAAAAGACGAAACCGGAGGAAACCAATCAACTTGCTCCGCCAGGAACCAACCGAAAGCTTTCCTTAAGTATTTACCTGCCTATATAATCGGGCGGACTTTATGCTAACCACGCAACCCCGAACTTGACGCCAGAGATACTGACTGAAGAGGAAGAAGCTGTCACCTTGATTTGTTGCTTACCTGAGGGCATCGACCTGCAACCTACTTCACTAGTCGAGTCAAACTGGCCTTTTTTTTAAATCTTGGAGGGTAAATATAAATTTACGATAACCTTTAGGAAAAGAGGCTTACAGCAGACCTGTATATATTTAATATATTTTGGTTCACTGATTGTATCTTGGGGAAATTTAGTATAATGATTGTATTTCCCTATTGAATGATTGAAGACTAATAGATAGGACTCATACTTCAATCTATTGAGTCTATAACTTCAGTCTATTGTCTCTGATAACTCCAAACTGCAATATAACCAAAACAGTCCTTGTTAGGACTCAATCTATTGTCAGTCTATAACTTCAGTCTATTGTCTCTGATAACTCCAAACTGCAATATAACCAAAACAGTCCTTGTTAGGACTCAATCTATTGTCAGTCTATAACTTCAGTCTATTGTCTCTGATAACTCCAAACTGCAATATAACCAAAACAGTCCTTGTTAGGACTCAATCTATTGTCTCATCTAACTCCAATCTATTGTCTCCTATAACTCCCACCTGATATATATAACCAAACAGTCCTCGTCGCATATATTCCTATCATAAGAACATAACGTTATTGTTAGGATATATGTTACCAGCTTGTATAGCACTCGTCAGAGGGGGCCTGGGATTATAGGGGGAAGGACATTGTTGTATCACACCTAGGTGTACATATTATTGGATTTATTCATGTATTGATTTATATTATGGGATGTATTAATGTATTAAATGTATTCATGTATTGAATCTATATTATTGAATGTATCCATGCATTAGTTTATCAGAAAGAATGTTTTGCAAGTAGACACCTGTCTTGTCTCGCTATTGCTAAATCATACTGAGCCATGTTGTCATTCATCCCACATGCAGACACTGAGACACGCTCATATCATATACAATAGAAATAGGTGGGCTTGAGGACAGAAATTAGCCCCTATTTTTCCTTGTTACAGGTTTCATTTGTGTCCTAAAAACCTGAGGTCGTATGTTCGAGTCAATCCCGCTGCCTGGAACTTCGCAGGAGCATAGAGATTGTACAGAAGCTACATCTTTAGTCCCCCTCAGTCTTGGGTGGGCTAAAGTAACGAGCCTCAGCAGGAGTTGTGTGAACCAAACTAAGGAGAACAGAACGTTTTAAGAGATGAGTACACATTAGTACCATTTCTGTCAGCATTGTGAGCATAGAAACTGTCAGTGATGAGAAAGTGAAATTAGCATAGCAAGAGACAAAAATTAACAGCATAGCTGATAAGTGTTATATCCTTAATTAACAGCACAGCTGATATAATTTTTTTTGTTCCTATAATTGGAAAACTTGTTGTAAAATATATATATATATATATATATATATATATATATATATATATATATATATATATATATATATATATATATATATATATATATATACTAAATATATATATATATATATTTATATATATATATAAATAAATATTTGTAAATCACATGTAAACTTACAATTCCATTACATTCCATTTTTCAACATTCACCCTTCAGCACAAGAGTAGATAGTGTATATACTAAATAAATAAGAAGGAAATTGTATTTGAACGACTTGTCAATTTTATCAGTGTTAAGTAAAATCTGTTTCCTTGTTTTTTAATATCACAGTTAGTTACACAGCGGAGGTGGCGCTTTATGTCGGTTTCCTCTCTACTATTGTTTCGAGATCAGAACATTCACAACCGTAACTAATTTGTGATACCAGTAGTCCTCTCAGACACTGGGACTTCACCATTTTCTGCAGAAATTCTATTTCTGTAATTGTCAGTACTATACTGATCCAAGAGCCAAATAAAACCTCTCGCCACACCATCCAAAATATGCAGAACCGCAACAGCCACTGGCTTTGTTCTTGTTACCAATAAACGCAAATAGGAAAAAAGAGACGAATCAAATTTTAGAGCGAGTGTTTTGGAGTAATTATAAAGTTCTTATAAAATGTCATTTTTAACTTTGTCAACGTGTAAGAGTTAAATATTGTGTCGTGTTAGTGTAACCTTAACGATAAATAATATGTACCGAGTTTGCTGTGTATGATATTGTCATCTCAAACCCTTGTTGTGTTACATTCTCCCACGTTCGTATGAACACGTGTAACTTCAAAATTATTTATAGATATCCCCTCCAGCCAAAAAGCACGGGAGCCGCCACTGCTTGAAAGAACCAAAATTAGCATAATTAGACAAGGTTTCGTATAACTGGTTTACAGCAGTGTGTTCCGCCTGACCGACAACCGGTGAATACTGATAATTGATCCCGTGAAAATAAAACATGGTAGGTCTTCAGGACGAGACGTAAATGCCCAGTAGATATTCTCTGACCGCTGGCTGCGAATCCGGAATGTTAAGTGCTTTTGTTTTCTTTTCAGGTGTTTCAACCGTAGGCGGAAGTCCTTTAGTTATATAAGAGCGCTATTCCCACTTAACAGAGAGAGAGAGAGAGAGAGAGAGAGAGAGAGAGAGAGAGAGAGAATGTGGCGGAACTGTTGAATGTGACTGAGACTATGAAAGAAATAGCCGTAGCTTAATGATGGTGATGAGGGAATCCTGAGACACCACCGCCAACTAATTGAGAGAAATAGATTTAGTTATATGAGAGCTATGAGAAAAGCCTGAGACAGACCGCCAATTTTATGTACCAGAGAAGTTTATGAGGTTATTTCATATCGTTGACAGAAGCCTGAGACACACCGCCAACTTTATGAGAGAAGTAAATGTAGTTATATCACAGCATTGACACAAGCCTGAGACAGACCGTCAACTGAGAGAACTAGATGTAGTTTTATGAGAGTTGGTGAGGAAAGGCTGACTACCAACTTTATGGGAGAAACCAGATGTGGTTATATGAGAGTCGTGAGGGAAGGCTGAGACACGCCGCCAACTTCATGGGAGAAACCAGATGTGGTTATATGAGAGTCGTGAGGGAAGGCTGAGACACGCCGCCAACTTCATGGGAGAAACTAGAGAGAAACTTTAGATCAGGTTTGGTTAACCTGTGATCCACGGGCCACTTTGGAGGCACACGAATAGATTCTAGGCGTCCATGGAACTAACTTAAATAAGAATTTTTTCTCATCCCATCCCAACTAACATAATTACCGATGTATGTAACGTCGGTCGGTCTCACTCAAAATAGTAACTCGCGCCAGAAAAAAAAAAGTGCGCAACGCACGGTGTGCAACTTGCGCGGCGTGGGTGTTATATAAAACAAATACTTTGGTTTTTTTATTTGTTTTTTTTTTATTCTTTCACGAAATTAGTAGCGCTCGACAACAAAATCGTTTGATCATGCAAGAGTTTTCCTTCCTGAACGAGTTTTCGGACACGGCCAGCGCTATGTCGACCTCACCCGATGTACAAATCATGAAAACCTGAAAGTTTTTGTTAAAACCACTTATTATCAGGGAACAGTCTTTCAAAATAATCCACGCACTTTCACACGAAATATTGTCATCAAAGAACTTTTAAATTGAATCTAAAATAACATAATTTTCGCTGTGTGTACGCTGGTCACAGCTGAGGAATGCAACTGTGTTGAAAAATTGTATTGTTTCCATTATATATACTCTCCCGAAAATAGTTACAATCAACAAAGAAAAGCGTTCAAATGACGGTGTTCATGAACAGTTTGATTACACTGTATAATGGAAAGAAACCAAAAACACAAAGAATGTACTTCTATCTGCTCATCCGAGAACGGAAACAGCACACTATAATTAAAAACCCGTCAAGATTGACGGGTTATTGCTAGTTTGTAAATAAAATATATAATTTGTAATGTAACATTTTTAATTGCAACAATTTTAATTACGCGACTATGCACATTTTTCTAAGGGGTCCGTAGTCTTCAATCGGCGATTGGGAATGGGGGGGGGGGGGGGGAGAGAAGAAATCCGTAGTCTTCAGCGGACAGTGGGGGGGGGGGGGGGTCCGTACTCTTCACTGTACAGTAAAAGGGGTCCGTGGTATAAGAAAAGGTTAAGATCCCCTGCTTTAGACAAATCGCCAACTTCTTGTCATTATATGACAGCAAACGACAAAGAAGAAGGACCTATCTAATAGTAATATCAACAATCCATTAATCAAAGGAGCGTAGGCCTTCACCAAAAGCGCGCCAAGTTCTCCTATCACGTGCCATCAGCTCAAGTTCTTTCTACGTCTTCATCATTTTCACGTTAGTTTCCAGTTCTCTTCTCCACGTGTTGTTTGGTCTACCTCTACCTCTCTTTACCTGGGGATACCAGAACAAGGACTGCCATGTAATGCTATCAACAGGTTTCCTCAATGTGTATCCAATCCATTACCAGCGTCTTCTTGTCATCTCATGTTCCACTGGCACTTGTCTAGTTCTTGTCATCAGTTCTACATTAGCGATCTTGTCATACCATTTCAATCCTATTCTACACAAACACCACTTTATGAAAGCCTGTAGTATTTTTGTTTTTTTAAATCGACTAGCAACGGATTTTGACTTCTCCTTCTATTTCTCCGCACCTTTATCCATTTTATTCTCTTTCCATTCTTCATCTTCTTTTTTTCTTTTCACTTCTTCTTCAGGAACTCTCAATCAATAAATACCCATTAGCTCCCCAAGGAGCATAGGCCGTCAACAAACACATGCCAAGTCTTCCTGTCCTGTGCCATCCGCTCAAGTTCTTTCCACGTTTTCCCCAACATTTTCACCTTTGTATCCAGTTCTCTTCTCCATGTGTTTTTGGTCTACCTCTGCCTCTCTTTCCCTGTGGATTCCAGAACAAGGACTGCCTTATAATGCTATCAACAGGTCTCCTCAATGTGTGTCCTATCCATCGCCAGCGTCTTCTTCTCAACTCTTGTTCCACTGGCACTTGTCTGGTTCTTGTCATCAATTCCACATTTGTGACTTTGTCATACCATTTCAGTCCCTCTATTCTACACAAGCACCCGTTTATAAAAGTCTGTAGCTTTTTGGTTGTTGTTTTTGTTGCTCTCCATGTCTCAGAGCCATACAATAGGACTGACTTGACATTTGAGTTTAAGATTCTTATTTTCGTGTTGGACTTGATTTCTCTTGTTCTCCATATGTTTCCCAATGCAATGAAAGCTCCTCTTGATTTTTGTATTTTTTTTTGATATCATTGTCTGTCCCTCCAACTTTGTCTATATTACTTCCAAGATATATGTACGATTCTACATCCTTTAGTGCTGTTTCTTCAAGTTCAACCTTGTTATCAGTTCTTGCATTTATTCTCATAATCTTTGTCTTTTCCCTGTGTATTTTGAGGCCCACGTTGTGACCTCTCATTGAGAATTTTCATTTTCTCTTGCATCTGATTATGGTTATGGGACAGAAGAGCCAAGTCATCTGCAAAATCCAGATGTTTAGTGAGATTCCACTGGATTCCATTTCTGTTGTGTGATGTCGATGTTTTCATAACCCAATCTATTGCTAGTAAGAAAAGAAATGAGACAATAGGCATCCTTGTCTCGCTCCCGTTCTAATTCTAAACGGTTCTGTACGTTGTCCTTCATGAAGAACTTTGCATGTCATGTCTTCATAGGTCTTCTTTATTAAGTTAATGATCTTCGTGGGAACTCCATAATGCTTCATCAATTTCCAAAGTGATTCTCTGTCTACACTGTCAAATGCATTTTCATAGTCCACGAATCCGATGTATAGCGTTGAATTCCATTACAGACTTTGTTCAACTATTATTCTCAATGTGGCTATCTGGTCTGTACAGGATCTGTTTTGTCGACAACCTGCTTGTTCATCTCTCAGCTGCTTGTCTATGCACTCTATTAATCTCTCAAATATGATTCTGTTTAATACTTTTGCTGGCACTGATAGTAACGTTATTCCTCTATAATTTGTGCACTTTTGTAAATTTCCCTTCTTAGGCAACTTGACCAGATAACCTTCCTTCCATTCTGCTGGTATTTCCTCTCTCCCCCAGACTTTGCAAAGTAGTTTGTGTAATATCTCTGTAGAGGAATCAATATCTGTTTTGATGGCCTCTGCTGGAATTCCATCTGGACCCGCTGCTTTTTCATCTTTCAGAAGCTTTATGGCTTTCTTTATTTCTTCTCTACTTGGTCGTTCACAGCTGATTAGTAGCTCCTCTTCTGCTGGCTGGATGTCTGGGGGATTAGTTGGAGCTGTCTATTGAGAAGTTCCTCAAAATGTTCTGTCCATCTCTTCATTTGTTTTTGTATATTACTAAGCAATTTTCCATTTCTTATCTTTTATGAGGCCATTTGCTTGCTTATATTTCCCTGTTAGCTTCTTTGTGTTGTTGTACAGGTCCCTCATATTTCCTTTGGCTGCAGCTTCCTCTGCTTCCCTTGCCAACTTTTCAATATACTTCCTCTTGTCTCTTTTGATGTTTCTTCTTACTTCTTTGTTTGCTTCTTTGTACACTTCATGAGCCTTGGCTTTGGCGCTTCTGCTTTTGCTTCTGTTTAAATCTGCTTTCTTGTTTTTCCTGTCTTCTATCTTACTAATGGTTTCTGTTGTTATCCATGCTTTGTGCTGATGTTCTCTTTTTCTCAGTACTTCTTCACATGTCTCGTTCCATATATTTTTTACTTGTTGCCAGTAGTCTTCCGTATCTGTTTCATCTTCCAGCTGTTGGAGTACTTGGTATTTGTTGGATACTGTGATAGAAAATTTGTCTCTTATTTCCTGATTTCTTAGATATCCCACATTGTACTGTTTGTTTATAGTTATATACTGTTGTAAATTTCTTGAGTTTTAATTTTGCTTTAGCCAACAGAAGATGATGGTCTGATACAACATCTGCTCCTCTACATACTTTTACATCATGCAGTGATGACCTAAACTTCTTACTTATGCATATGTGATCAATCTGATTCTCAGTTCTGTGGTCTGGTGATATCCATGTTCCTTTATGTATTCCCTTATGTGGAAATATGCTTCCTCCTATAGCTACTTGATTTGAAGCACAGAAGTTTGCTAATAGTTCCCCATTCTCGTTCATCATGCCTACTCCCTGCTTTCCCATGATTTCTTCAAAGCCGGGGTTGTTTGTTCCTATTTTCGCGTTTAAGTCACCCATCAAAATTGTGATGTCCTTTCGTTTCTTTTTGTCCAAGACATTTTGTAGTCTGGTGTAAAAGTCTTCTTTCTCAGATTCTTCTTTATCAGTTGTTGATAATGTTTATATTTACTTTCTTTTTGGCCTATTTAAACATTGCTGTTATAATTCGGGATCCCATTGCTTCCCATTCTATAAGTGCCTACTGTGCTTCCATAGACAGCATTATAGCCACCCCTTCACTGTGGAAGAGAGAAGACTTTTACATCAAGAACTCTCACAGCTACTTATTTACTGCATCTCTTTTCGGAATGTCTTATTTTAATTTACATCACACCAAGCTTTCTCCCAGTTTCTGTAAAGCTTACCCATATGTTATCTTCTTTATGGCCGTCTTTATGTTGGCACCTCGCATCTCAAACCTACTTTATGGCCGTCTTTATGTTGGCACCTCGCATCTCAAACCTACTTTATGGCTGCCACTGTAATATTTTTTTAATTGTTTTTTAAACAAAATGCTGACATCGTCGTGAACCCAGTTCCAGTTTCGTGTTTTTTAAGTTGCTATATACTTTCGTTTTTAAAGTTTAACGTTCTTAGATATAATACATTCCATCATGTTGCGTTGTCTTTTATTTCTTTATTTTAAACTTTATTTTCGAAGAATGTTAAAATTTAAACAGCAAGGGAAGCTAGATAGAGTCAAGTGGATGTCATGAAAAAGGCCGGCACGGAAATAAAAACAAATTAGAAGAAAACAATCTACATTCTTTGCGCATCATATGAGAAGAAGACAGCTGGTGACAACAGGGAAGATTGAAAGGAACGGTGAAAGATTGAAAGGAAAGGTGAAAGATTGAAAGGAAAGGTGAAAGATTGAAAGGAAAGGTGAAAGATTGAAAGGAAAGGTGAAAGATTGAAAGGAACGGTGAAAGAGGACGAAAAAGAGAGAAGAGATTGGACACGTTGAAATCATGGCATGGAAGTTAATCAGCAACAGAATTGGTAAACAGTACTGGGGACAGAAAGTTTAGGAGAGACGTGATCACCTACGCCATATGTCACGATAATTGGAAAAGAAAGGTAAATACAAAAACAAAGCTAAAGGAAAAAGATCCACTTTAAAAAAAAACAAAAAACTTTGCCAACTTTACAGACGCCTGTAACAGATCGCACACAAAAAATAAAAACTAATTAAAAAAAGGAACTAATTCCCAACACAAAAATTTGAAGAAACAATTCCAGCTGCTATCCAGAGGCGTGTGTGCTTCCTTCGTCGATTAGGAAATGATGTATTAGATTTCACCCATTTCTCCCGCCACACCCAGCCGTCCTCAGTGACATTGTTTTTTCCTTCTTCTTTCAATCCCCAGGAGTTTGTGTTTTCGCTTTTTACCCGTTTGTCTTTGGGGCGGAGTTCTAATCCAACACCAGCTTCTTCTTTTCACCTCTTGTTCTACTGACATTTGTCTGGTTCTTGTCATCTCTTGTTCCACTGGCATCTGTCTGGTTCTTGTCATCTCTTGTTCCACTGACACTTGTCTGGTTCTTGTCATCTCTTGTCCCACTGACACTTGTCTGATTCTTGTCATCTCTTGTCCCACTGACACTTGTCTGGTTCTTGTCATCTCTTGTCCCACTGACACTTGTCTGGTTCTTGTCATCTCTTGTCCCACTGACACTTGTCTGGTTCTTGTCATCTCTTGTTCCACTGACACTTGTCTGGTTCTTGTCATCTCTTGTTCCACTGACACTTGTCTGGTTCTTGTCATCTCTTGTTCCACTGGCACTTGTCTAGTTCTTGTCATCTCTTGTTCCACTGGCACTTGTCTGGTTCTTGTCATCTCTTGTTCCACTGACACTTGTCTGGTTCTTGTCATCTCTTGTTCCACTGACACTTGTCTGGTTCTTGTCATCTCTTGTTCCACTGACACTTGTCTGGTTCTTGTCATCTCTTGTTCCACTGACACGTGTCTGGTTCTTGTCATCTCTTGTTCCACTGGCACTTGTCTGGTTCTTGTCATCTCTTGTTCCACTGGCACTTGTCTGGTTCTTGTCATCTCTTGTTCCACTGACACGTGTCTGGTTCTTGTCATCTCTTGTTCCACTGACACTTGTCTGGTTCTTGTCATCTCTTGTTCCACTGACACTTGTCTGGTTCTTGTCATCTCTTGTTCCACTGACACTTGTCTGGTTCTTGTCATCTATTGTTCCACTGACACTTGTCTGGTTCTTGTCATCTCTTGTTCCACTGACACTTGTCTGGTTCTTGTCATCTCTTGTTCCACTGACACTTGTCTGGTTCTTGCCATCTCTTGTTCCACTGACACTTGTCTGGTTCTTGTCATCTCTTGTTCCACTGGCACTTGTCTGGTTCTTGTCATCTCTTATTCCACTGACACTTGTCTGGTTCTTGTCATCTCTTGTTCCACTGACACTTGTCTGGTTCTTGTCATCTCTTGTTCCACTGACACTTGTCTGGTTCTTGTCATCTCTTGTTTCACTGACACTTGTCTGGTTCTTGTCATCTCTTGTTCCACTGACACTTGTCTGGTTCTTGTCATCTCTTGTTCCACCGACACTTGTCTGGTTCTTGTCATCTCTTGTTCCTTTGACACTTGTCTGGTTCTTGTCATCTCTTGTTCCACTGACACTTGTCTGGTTCTTGTCATCAGTTCCATATTGGTGACCTTGAACCATTTCTACAAAAGCAGACATTTATGAACGCTTGTTATTTTCTTGGTTGTTGTATTTGTTGACATGAATAATGGACGCATTACTCTATCCAGTCTGCTACCAATTCCAAATCAGGACGAGAATGAGAGAACTTTAAAGGAAAATCTGTGATGTTTTGAGAAGATATCATTACGACATGTAGAATAATTACGGTTCAGATGAACGCTGCACCACACTCGAAAAAGTAGGGTTGTGGAGTCGACCAAAAAATTCTTCGCCTCTGTCAATTTTAAGTCTGACTCCGATTACAGTTTTTTTTTAAACTAGTGATATGGCATAAAATTATGCACGTATATGGAGTTATATGTATAAGTATGATATGTGTGAGAATAAATGAATACTTGGCTTTCGTAGACTACATTTTAAACTACTCATTCATTCATACAGTAATACAAAATAACAAATCATCCACACCTGCACACAAATGACTGCCTTGCCAAACACCCTGAGGCAAAATAGTTTCATGTTAACAATGACGGGAAAATTGACAGTGTATATAGTTTATTTTAATTTCTTGGGTACTTTTTCTAAACGTGCTAACAAATTTCCAGTTGTGATAAAAACTTTATTTATGATCAGAACCAACTGAAATGTTCCTACATGATGTAAAAATGGGTGTACTTTAACATAAAAGTGGTTTTAGGAGTTCTACTACTTCAAAATGTTATTTAAAAATTTTTTTAAGCGCCCCCTCCCTTGCATGGATGAAACATGGATCTGCCTTGACTTTAGTCTCGTAAAATTCGGAGTGGGAGTGTAGACATTTTTACCACTAAAAAATGACCGACTCCACGACTCCGCAGCCCTGCGAAAAACAGCAATTGGTGACCAAGATAGTGAGACGCCGCCATTTTTTTTACAAAGGAGTTTTCCCTCGTCTTCGTGAGGAGCGTGCACCGTTCAACCTAGAAACACGGTCTTTCGGTTATATAAGGCGTAAAAGCAAAGGTAGTTCCATCACATACATTTTCGTAGGGGAGTGAAATGTTAGAGACTCCCCATAAAAAACCCAAGTCGCCTTTTAGCTGTCGTTTTGCTTCCCCTAACTCAAAAGCAGAGTCAGGAACCAACTTACAGCTGGGTAGACTGGAGCGTGACGCTACCAGGTCTCGATACCGCAACCTAGCAACTTAGCCGAGAGAGAAAAACCCTCTAACCGCTCAGCCAACAGACGTATGTCCAAATAACATCAAAAAATGTTGTCTGGTATCTCTTGGGTTTACCCGAAATAAGTTGGAATCTTGCAGTAAACGTCATAAAAATACCGAAGAAAATATCTATTCCTGGCATGGAGACGAAAACCATGCACACACAGGGGCTAGCCTTTATGAAGCCACCAGAAGCATGGAAGGCACTGATAAAATGGGAACCAGTATTACCCAGAATTATAGCAGCACAATTCCAGGCCTCAGAGAAAAACTGTGATAAACTACCTAAAGGTTTTTTTATATTTGGACATGCGCCCTAATATAACCGACTAGGTTGAACGGGACGCTCCTCGCCAAAACGAGGCAAAATTTTATTTAAAAAATAAAATAAAAAAAAAGTGATAAACTCTACGGAACCCACAGGGAGAAAAAGAATGGGGAGGTCCTTTAGAGCCCTGTGAGGAATGGTGGAAGAGGAGCCAAGGCAACTTGAATCTCAAGGGCAGAGTTAAGGAAGATGGCTTTAAAATAGAAATCGGTTGCGAACTACAGTCCATTGCTCCATGTCGAAAGAAAAGTAGTGGGCGAGTGAGTGGCAAAATGATTGAGTGAAAGGGAGTGTGGGGAAATCAGTGAGTTAGTCGGTAAGTTAGTGAATGATCGAGTAAGTGACTGAATGATTTAGTGAATGTCTGACAAGAGATCAGCCAGTAGCAAGGGAACACACCATCAGGACAGTATTATATATATGATGTGTGTGTGTGTGTGTGTGTGTGTGTGTGTGTGTGTGTGTGTGTGTGTGTGTGTGTGTGTGTGTGTGTGTGTGTGTGTGTGTGTGTGTGTGTGTGTGTGTGTGTGTGTGTGTCAAAGGCAGGCATCGCTGCGTATGCTGTACAACAGTGGTGGCCAAGCTAAGGTTGGCCGAGGGCCAGATTATGGTAAAGGGTAACACCCGAGGGCCAGACCTATAAAATCCTTAAAAAATAACGTTCTGATATTTAGGTTTACATACCGTATATAATGAACTACGTACAGAAAGCAACGGCAAACTACTGTACTGCACATCTGCCAAGACATGTATACCAGTCTTCGAACTGAAATTACTGTAAAAAATATATATATAATGAATATGTTGTTTTAATTTGTTTTGTAATTTGTAATATGACATGTAATTATTTATTTCAAACATACATTTGTGTGTTATTTTATTGTGAAGAGTGTTGCTTCAATCAACAATAAGAGGTTGGCGGGCCGGTCAAAACTGGTTGGCGGGCCGGATCTGGCCCGCGGGCCGTAGTTTGGCCACCGCTGCTGTACAAGAAACCAATAATAAACACTCCATACAGCAGTTAACGGTATACACCGTAGAGAAGAGAAAGAAAGAAAGAGAAGTAATGCAAGGCAGGAAAGAAAGAACAGTTGGAAAGAGAAAACAACGACAGAAGGCAAGAAAGAAAAAGAATACACATACACAAGATGAAAAGAGAAGAAAAATGAGAAAAAAACATGTCAGAAAGATCAAACGAAAAAAAAAAGATATAAACGAAAGAAAAACAAAGAAAAAAAGAAAGAAAGAAAGGTAAGCAAGAAAGGAAAGAAAAAAGAACGACTGAAAAAAAGAAGGACAAGAAAAAAGGAAAGTGAAGAGAGTCATGGATAAAATGTGTATTTACATTAACCATCAAACAGAAACTCGATAGTCATAAACCAGTTTATTCATAAACCCTGAGTGGTGGCGATAAAGGGAGATAAAGGATCTAAAAGTGTCCTCTGAACACAAAATCTGACTTGTCCGCCCAATTTGCGCACACGTAGATAAGGCAAGCTACACAGACTGTTTCAGTTTTGGCTCGAAGTTTGTTAAAAATAAAAACTAGTTTTTTTACCGGCTTAGCTCGACTTTTCAAACATGCGAAGAACATACCGGAGTGTAGGGTAGAGTAATTTCAGTCAACTAGAAATGAGATGTGTTTACTTTTGTTAAAAAATTCTGTTTCGGAATTAGCAACGACTGTCTAAAAAACGTGTTTGAAGAAGATATAACTGATTGAGAAAATCATCACTTTCCATTTCGTTCCTAACGAAACATAAAGCCACCACAGCAGTTTCTTCTCCTGCCGGAAGTTTGCACCAAGTATACACATGCTTTTGCAGCTGTGGTTCCCTGTAGTATTTGTTCTACATGATGAGGTAGCCAGCCTCGTGTACAGCTTCATATTAGTTGTCTTGACTGAGATGTAGAAGGTGCAGCAGAAGTGATGTTCTTGCATTTTTTCTTCAGACGTCCACGGAAATCATACGGGACGAATGAGAAAATAACGTAATAATAAAGGGTAGATACAGATAAATAAAATATAACTAGGAAAATAAACGGGAATCATACTGGACGAATGAGAAAATAACGTAATAATAAAGGGTAGATACAGATAAATAGAATATAACTAGAAAAATAAACGGGAATTATACAGGACGAATGAGAAAATAACGTAATAATAAAGGGTAGATACAGATAAATAGAATATAACTAGAAAAATAAACGGGAATTATACGGGACGAATGAGAAAATAACGTAATAATAAAGGGTAGATACAGATAAATAGAATATAACTAGAAAAATAAACGGGAATTATACGGGACGAATGAGAACATAACGTAATAATAAAGGGTAGATACAGATAAATAGTATAAAAAACAACAAATAAAAATAACTGAGTTGTTTCAGACTTCAAGACACAATTATGTCTACTAATTACTTCTTAAATTTTAGTTCCTCAAGGACTATAGGCCTTCAACTAATTGGGGCTAGGCCTTCCGTATGGGCACCATTCGTTCAAGATGTTTAACACATAAGGAAGGGAAACCCGAGGCCTGTAAACAGTAAATTAATATGAAACAAATATAAAGGTATGTTATCAGGCACTCGCAGGAAATAAAGAAGTAGAACACTAGACAACAGAAAAACAACAGACATGAGTGGCTTACCCAGGATTCGAGCCCTGGACCTTCCGTGCGACAACACCGCCTAGCTATGCAAGAAAATTAAACCATCCTTTCCACATCTTCTTCTTTATCTCTTTCAGTTCTGTCTTCAGTTCTTTTCTTCGTAAGTTTTTTTTTTTTTTTTTGGTCTTCATCTACCTCTCGTACCCTGGTGATTGCAGATAAAGGACTGTCATGTAATTCTATCACCAGGTTTCCTAAGTGTGCATCTTATCCATCGGCAGCTGTTACACATAAGAATTTCACCATGTTATCTCTGTACGCATTTTTTTCTAATGCAAGGTATATAACTCTTGGAATTGGAGTTACGTTTTACTTTAGGTGGTTATCTGTTCTTATGCCCTTCGGTTGCCGATATGATTGTTGGTTGACCGATGTTGGGTCATGTCCATTTATGGAGCGCTCAGGCCCACTTTTCTTGTATACGGTTGTCAAACTGCGTCGATAGTTATTTCCTATCCTTATAAGGCTCGATTTTAAGTGTAGTTCTTAGAATGTGCCCATAGCTTCGACGGTTGTGTGAATAGTATTCAAATTGAACGGTTCTGCGCATGTCTGTTGTTTGGTTGTGGGTTTTGTACCAGCTTCCGCCCGTGAGTGCCACAGATTTTGTCGAGTGAGACAGACGGCGTTTTCAGCGTCTGTCATGATTATATTGTTTGGGAAATGGAAATTCTCTATAGTGTTCATCTCAGATGATATTTCCCTTTTTGTGATTCAAAGCGCCTGGAGGCGAGTGAGTTGTATATTTATTCCTGAAGTGAAGGTAATTGCTCTACATTTGATAATCATTGTCGCTAACTTTTATGATTGACATTTTGTGCCTAGTTGTCAACTTTCCCTGGGCGGGAAAGAGTCGACGTTATGAGAAGTTTTCAACTCACGAATCACTATGTTGTTATGCATCGGGTTGATGCATGTCCTAAAGGCTATCTGCTTGTTGGACTTTACTGCTCGGGCGGTTCCACGTCAGTTTTGGTTTGATACCGTTGTTATTAAAAGAAATCAGAGGACATTATTTGATACTCCAGAAGTCGTGCCTGTCTTGCTGGAGGTCAGAGATGGAGAAGGAATTTAATCTCCTGCATTTATACATTTATAAAGATATCGACTGTTATAGAAAAGGATGATTTCCACACCTGAATATATTTACAGTCGTTTATGATGCATTGAAGCCCATGATTTGATTCACCATTATTATGCTGTCTGCTGTCGAATGTTGTGCTGACAATGTCGATATAATGAAGACTGTTCTACATGTTAATGTCTACACATCTTGTCATTGTGGCGTCCCAATAAATGATGAAAACGTCACTAGCAGTTACAACATTCATTGACTTTCTACGTCGTGAGTTTATGTGACGTCATGTGTGGACTCTACTTTACTGCTACCTGTTTGACTCCACATATACACATACCAGACCAAAGACACCATACTTCTGCGCCTTCATCATCTCTGGTGTCTAGTGGTGATACATCTACATCCACCCTCAACATTTGGCGTCTCAGCCATTATCATCTGGTGGTAAATAATCACCTCTTATCAGCAGCCTCTCCTTCTTATGACGTTTACTAATACCTAGAAAATATTTATGCTGTCGGTTCCAAAATATCCGTGTTCTCATCGCCGACCAGTAAATCAGTAAGTAATCAGAGCATAATGTTCACCATATGTGCAGATAATAAGCTAGATTTAGCTACATAAAGGACGAAAACCCAATATTCGGGGCTGATTTTCCCAGGCACTTGTGAGGGGAGAACAGTTTTCAGGGCCAGTGCATTCAAACATGGTAACCACAAATTTATTTTTCTATATATTCATTTGAAATAATGGGACGTAAAAAATATGAGTAAAATCTTAATTTACGAGCACGTGACAGGCCAACACGTGACAAGAAATTATTATGTTGTACTATTTCTTCTGCATGTCTTGATGAAGTCACTAATTCTCCTATTGCCGTTTCCTTCCATTTCAACTTGACTGGATCTCTGTAGTCAAATCCATCATGACTTGTGGTCATTAGTCAATATACCGTGAACAAAATTTAAAAGCCAGTGCGTTTTAATGGGTGTTCAAATTAACTTTCACTGTGCAATGCGCGATGTTTACGTGTTTTCCCGAAAAGATGAAGGGATTTTATCATTGTTAGTTCGAGGAGGTTTCCCTTAGACAATTAGTAACATGAGAATGTGCGATATTTGAGGAATATGATCTCTAAAAATCCGAGAAAAAAGAAAAGTCAAGAATCAGATCTGTATTTCAAAACCGGCGGGTTTACACGGTAACCACACGGTGGCACCACTGTAACTCAGCGGACGGTAACCCAGGAGCTGTGACGATCTACTTTAGAAACACTGCACTGTCTAAAGATATACTTTGATAAAGCCATGTTTGTTTTCAGGTTTAGAGTATTTGGAAGATGGAGTAAGACAGTGTGTGTGTGTGTGTGTGTGTGTGTGTGTGTGTGTGTGTGTGTGTGTGTGTGTGTGTGTAAGTTTTATTTATGCCGGACTGTGACGTATACTGGAAAAAGAGCCTACAGTAATCGGACAGTCTTTTGTGACCTCGTAGCGTTCTAGGATTTGCTAGCAAAACCATGCATTTACAGCCTGTGTCTACTCACTTTTCGTCACGACTCTTTTCTTTGAACATAAGCAAACGAAGTTTTTACAAACTTTCGTGACCTGCCCGTCATAACAGGTAGCGAATCAGGTTTGTTTACCTCGGCTCCTCACGCGAGCTTATCTGTCAATCATACGATACCTGACAGACTGCACGTGAATAACATAGAATCTTTTGAAGTTCGTACTCAGGGGAAGTCAGAAAACCCATGGGCTCTTTGATCTTCAGAAGCGGGCATTCGTACAGAGAAAACCGTTAGGGAACTATAAGTCTTTTGATGTCGGTTGAAACCTCGACGAAAGACTGACCGTAAAGTTTTTATCTTGAATCTCCGGTTCTGATTCTCCGTTACTCACAAAATAGTGCGAAAAGTAACATCATCTATAGATCAGAGAAATATAACGAGATATAAACTGTGTTTTCTTAAACCTGCTATCAGTTGTCACACAGAATTTCTGGATAGTCTAAGCCCGCAGTTCTAGAACCATTTAGCTAAATGTGTTAATAGCATTCGTGGGGATTTCCATTCTGATTTTCTGGTAATAGAAATTAGTGTTTACGTGTTTAAAAGAGTTACCTTTTACCAATTAAAAGTGTTAGCTTTTACCATTATAATTCACTTTGATTTTCTAGCGTTAAAACTAGTGAAATAAAATAACGCGTAGCTATTTCATACCAGATGTTCAGTTATCATGTTAATTTTCACCACACGCTTTCTCACACAAGAAGAGACGGTTTTAGCTGACTGGTTAAATGCTATGCGCGACTGATAGTGACAGAAAAGAATTCGCGTTTTATCTCATTGTGCGTATTTATTATAAGTGCCTATTATTTAATATCATACGACTAAACTATCAGACGCCGACCAAATTAATAGCTATTTAACGACCGGCGATAGTTTGTGATAATTGACATTGTACGCTGATCGTTAAGCGCGAGCAAGAGGGGGGGGGGGGAGTCGCATAACTCATCCGACCTGAAAACTCAGCGCTAGCGACGGGCGATAGGGTAGGCTAAAGACACCGTGTGCCTTTTAAATTTAATCAGGACTGACGGAGTGGGTAAGAGAGCGTCTTGTCCCAGTCTGTGTGCATATATGTAGCTATATAGAATAGTAGCATTTTTCCATAAATGTTTCTGTATTCCTAGCAGACCTGATCAAGGGCGTCCAGCGACCTTTTCTTTTTTACTGATTGGTTAATGTTATCTTTTCTTGGCTTGTGCGTCACAAATTTCATTGGTGAGCAAGTATTTGCCAACGATACATGAGAAACAATTTAAACTTGTAAATTTAACTGGACTTACCAAACCCAGCAATATTTTTCAATGTTATCAGCCCATTGGGGTGTGGAAAAAATAACATTTATTCCCGACTTCTGACAGTCGTATTCAAGCGTAGCATCCAGAGTTTACGCTGTTTCAGATTCGGCACTCTACCATAGAGCCAGCCGATATGATTATCATCATTTATCAATTGTAACATTTTTAGCAACCAGATGTTTCCCAATACTGGAAGTATTTTCCTCTTTTAACTGTGAACCCCAAGATCACGTTTTCTACATCAACTATTGGCGGTGACATTTTGTTCATCCAGGAAAAACCCACACCAGATTCGGCGTTCACCTCACTAGTCTTTATTTGTTAGAGGATTGACTGGGGCCAATTTGGGAAATAAACCTGACATTTTCTATAGTCGGGAAAAATTGTAATTCCAAGGGATATCACCAAGAGTAAGTAAGAGTGATTGAGTGGCCAGTGTATGAAAGAGAGAGTGAATCTGTTTCTTTGTTATAGGGACTTTTCCAAAACTGGATTTGTTTAAACTTGTTAACTTTACTGGGTAGCCGATAGTAGGAACTTGTTTACTTTACTGTCTTCTCTGTATCATAGTGCAAACCTTCGACCTTTGGGTTATTAACTTTTTTGGGTTCTTTTCTCCATAAGGGGAGGGCACATTTATTCTGCTATTTCATATGTATGTAAATCTGATTTTATTTGATCTTTCTTTAGATATTTGATGTTGTCAAGTTTAAATGATAGTAAACAACAAAAGAAACATAACTTTGTGTGTTGGTCAGACCCATACCCAATTAACCGTAGTTTTTCACGTTTGTGTGTCTTGTTGTCACATAGCTGTGTGTGTGTGTGTGTGTGTGTGTGTGTAGTTAAACTTATATTTATATGTATGAGGAGGGCAAGTTTGTCGTGTACTAACTTATAGTCGTATAGATAGGCTGGAATAGAGAAACTAACTCATTCCAGCGACATATCTTCTCCTTGAGCTATCACCAATGAAATCTATTTCTCACACCTTTTTCTCACGTATCTATCACCATCCACTCTACTCAGACGGGACAAAAATAACTCACAACCTATCTGTGCGACACGGACTAGTTTCCGGTAGTTCCACCAACAGAGCGGTGGAAAGATCAAACTAAATGACGTTTTACCGAATACTACTTTCACGTCGAAGAAAAGATGGCGTTCTGATGTCATGCAATTCACGAGTACATTCAACTTTAGTAAGCTACTAGTGTAACAGCCCGCCATAAGACGGGAATTAAATTCAAAAGCACCAATACCACGCCGCAGGCGACCTTTGTCTTTACTGACTGTGTGTGGTACACCACTCTGAGTGGAGACCTCCCAGTACCAAAGACTGCTGTGCCTGTTTTCAGATTTTGCTCCTTTCCTCAGACCTACGGGTCCTGAGAGTTCCTCTATAAATGCATTTGTGCAGATGAGGAAGGACATCCCTCGAAACCTTCGGGTATGTGAGGCTCTGTCCATTTTGGCTGGAATGACGTCTCGATGGTTCGGAGGTTTTATAGCGAATGTGAGTACACATGAGGGCAAGTTCGGGCACAATGGGCTAATCACCTGTTTGCCAAGTCACTTCGATTACATGTCCCGCCCATGGGCCTTGTGCACTTGGGTCCCCTCTATACCTCGTTTCACGAGGTAGAAGAGGTTCCGATTATGAGATGAGATGAGCACCAATACCTAACGGAAATTTTACTTATTCAAAAGTATTAAAAAACCACTTTGCATCACCACAGTACACGAACTACGTAGCAGCAGCGAGGATCCCAATGTGTGTATACGGGATCCCACATTCTATAAATATTTCTGTGCATACCGTCATTTGCGTATTCTACAAATAAGTGTTACTGTTTTCGGGAGACTACATATAAGGGAAACAATACAATTAATGTCTAACTTTCAACCACAGTTGCATCCCTTAGCGTTACTGACAGAAAAAGCTGGGATTTTATATACAGTAGAACCTCTATAAGTTGACCACCCAAGGGACTGTAGCAAACCGGTCAACATACGGAGGTGGTCAACATACGGAACGAGGCCTATTGTTCTGATACTTTACTTCCCTGAAAAGCTTATATTGGAGAATACAGTATCATACGAAATCATACATAATCACAACATCAAATCAAATCATTAACATCTGTTTTATCATGGTTTAATCATTCTTTCTGAAAAAAGGAGTCAATCTTGGTCTGTGTCTTATTCTTATTAAAAACATAAGTGGAGAAAGCACTCTCAACGCTGGCTACACCACTCAACATACCTAGGCATTTTTCCACAGCAAATGACTTCAACTGCATTATCAGATGCTTGACAGCCTCTTCTTTTGGAGTCTCTGCAATTTCTGTGTCATCGTCACTTGCTTCAACTTCACCAGCTGCTTCATGCACTGTTATGCTTGTCTGTACTTCGGTCAATATCGCTTGGAAAATTCCTTCTGGGTCAGGTTCATTACAGGTTGCCACCTCATCATCTATTGCAACTAAAACCTTCAAAATCTACTCCTTCGAATTCTGCCATTGGCGATGGACTGTCCGATGGGGCTAAAACGTCATGCTCTTGGGTTGTGACAAATCCACATTTCTTGAAACACTTCTGTATCGTTTCCGGCTGAACTTTATTCCAAGCAGAACTGATCCAGAGGACAGCATCCAGAGCGTTAACTGATGCAGCGGATGAAGTTGCTTCCACAGGCGGACCACAGATCTGTGTTTTAGTAATGACTCACTGCAGGAGCTGGGCCCAGTACTGCATTTTAAATGTTTTAATGATGCCTTGGTGAAGAGGTTGGGTTTTTGAGGTCGTGTTTGGAGGCAGAAATTTCAGTGTCACGTTTGTGAGATGTTCCACTTGTGGGTGGCCAGGTGTTACGGTGTTTTTTATTGATATCGTCTGCTATAGTTGGCAGTGCGCAATTTTAGGTCAATAGAATTAATATAGATTGATGTTGATTCACGGACGGATAAGAATATGTATTCAAGTAAAATCTAATGAACTGTATGTTAATATTATAAACTGCTTGAAATGTCTTCATATGTGAAATTGTTAATAAATATTGGACTCAAACCCGAAGACTTACCCACATCGATAACGTTACGGTTGGTTCGTCAGATTGACAATGTTGATTGTTATTGTGCATGAAGAACTCTTCCCATAAGAAGGTATATACTATGATAATGAGATTCGTAAGGAACCAATGTCTTCTTGGACATTTATTACTCAATGAGACAATCTAACGTTGACCCTCAATTGAATAATTATAAAAACAAGCAAGCATGCACCCTCTACAAACAAAGAAAGAACCACGACGTATCAACCGTATCAGCTGGTGGCCGAATGTGGTCGTGGAATTTTAATCTACAAGGAACTAATTGTCAAAGAATACCGGGTTGAGAAAAAAATTCCCTTCGAGCAAAAATGGACACTTTTTAACGTATACACCTATGACGTCACACGTCCTTGACAACAGTATGAATCGTCTGTATCAATGGAAGCCGCATCTCAACGTCTTTGAAGAAAAAAATTTTTAAACGCTCAATCAACCATGGAAACTAGATTCAACCTTCATTATCATGCAATATGAGCTCGTTAGTCTGTTGGCGAAGTGGGCACTGTACAAACTTATCGAGGCTAAAAGCTAAGTACTTGTTTTCGCTTTACGTTGTCAAATCCTCTTTGCTCAGTTCACTGACATGTCTTTGGCAAGTCATTGTTGAATGTTGATTGTGGTATTCATATGTATTATGTTGTATTGTACATGTTAGTGGGTGGTTGGCGAGGCGAATCGAAACTGAGTTTATGTCTCCTTTTTAGGACGACCGATTCAGTTTTGATCGATCTGTAGGGCTGTTAAATAATTCCATTTTGCAAAGAAACCATTGAAGTTTTTGCCGATGGCTACTTCGTTTGCACTTGTAATTATTTGACCTTTGGTGTTAGGTGTGAAGTGCTGTGAATAACCGGTGTATTTTGCTGTACTCAGTTCATTTTTATTCATTTCTGTAGTAATGTTCGTAACCTATCCCGTCAATTCTGATCTTTCTATCATTTATTTCATAGATATGGTATTAACCGTTATGAGTCCATGTCTACGTCATCAGTTTATGTGTATGTAGGTTCAATCTCGATTTAGTTCAATCCTTGACCTTATTATTGTACTTCCGATTTTTTCTGCTTGGTTTATAGATTCATTTTATGTGTGAAATTGTCACTTTTGTATCGTACTACTGTTTGTAAATCTTTGGTTAATGTGCATATTGTAGTTATTCATTTCATAGATTGATAATATAATTACATTGTTATAAATTGATTCTCTATAAGATAGTAAATTAATTTAATTAATTTTTATTAAATTACATGATGACTTAGGTGATGTCATCAATTTGCAGTAGTAGTCCAAGACACTATCATTTCTATATTATGAGTAGGTCATAATAGCATATATATTGATAAATAATTATAAATTTATGGTTTGTCTTGAATATGACAGACATATTAGATATTAATTAGTACACTTTCCTAGTACTACAGTGTTCACTGGGCACATATATATGATTAAATAACATAATTGGAGGGACAATACCCATAATCATTAAATATTGATATTAGGTGCATGATATAAATTCAGCATCATAAATTAATAAATGTATAATACATTGGTATAATGTAATGAGTAAACATTATTGATATAAATTATTATTAACAAATTGGTTGTGGAACTTACAACTAATAGTACTACAATATTGTAGCTGATTATATTGTGTATTAATCTATTGTTACACATACATATAATTTAATATTGAACTGAGGAGGCATATTACGGAATTAACATGGCTACTCTTGATCAATTTATTAAAAAAGGTAAGGATTTTGGGTACAAAGGACCGGAACTCCGTCAGTATGCGGAAGAACAACTGGCTATTGCAAAACAGGAAGAGGCAGAACGTGAGATGAAAGAAATTCAAAAAGAAAATAGATTAAGAGAATCAGAGGAAAGGAAAAGGCAGCAAGATATAGAACTGGCACGCATTAATATGGAAACAGCAAAATTACAGGCACAAAGTGCTTCTACGAGCCAGATTGATAATTCTCACAACGGATCTTCATCCAATCAAAACAAAATTTATTATAACTTTAAATTACCACATTTTAAGTTGAATTTTGACGACCTATCATCATACCTAGCACGGTTTGAACAGGTATGCAAAACAAATAACTTACCTAAGAACGCATGGGCACTTAAACTAAATGAATTTTTAGATGGTGAACCATTAAATGCAACAGAGAATGCTGATCCTACAATAGCATTGGATTATGATTCAATAAAAGTTTTATTGTTAAAAAGGTTTCATTTGGATGAGGAAGGCTGTAGACTTAGGTTTAAAACGCTTCTACCTGAGTCCAATAAAGACTTTCCAGGTTTTATTGCGAATATACGCAATACCTTTAACAGGTGGGTGGAACTGGCAGGTGTTAACAAATCGTATGACAAATTAGTTGATTTGTTACTGAGGGATAAAGTTTTATCCTCTATCAGTCCACCGTTCTTTTCTTTTATACAAGAACGAAAACCATCTACAATTGCTGCACTGGAAGAAATGGCAGTAAATTATTGCTCTGCACATCCCAATGCGAGCATATCTAACTTACAAATAAGAGAACCTCTACCTGTAGCTTCTAATATGGCATTCCAGGGTAAGGATAAATCGCGAACTTATAGTATGGATAGGAATTATCCGCACAGAAGGAATAATGCCCACAATGACAATTATAAAAATAATAATACATATGGGAACGTCAATAGAGGTAGACAGCTGAATAGGAATCAGTCACCTCAATTCAGGTACAACAATGGTCAACACTATTCAAACCATAATCGATCATACAACTATAACAATGATAACAGGTGGACTAAGAATAATCAAGGCTTCAGACCTAGACACAACAGTCACCACGGGGGACAACAAAATAATTTTAATAACTATTCTAGACATCGGTCTCAGTCACGTAGACCGTCACATTATGAACACAATATCGGGGCAGCACTTACTACTGTTACGACCCCAGGGGTTCCCCATGATGATAAACCAATTCAATCGTCGTCCACATGTTATGCTATGAATTATAACGTGGCAAATAGTTGCCCAGACTGTAATCTTGTTTTTCAGAAAGCAAAAGAGACAGTACTGAATTGCGGACACATTCTACCAGAGGTAGGTCTTGCAGCTAATGATGGAACAGGCTCTCTTATATTTAACAGAGGAATAGTAAATGGTTCTATCGTCTCTGTTTTGAGAGATTCCGGATCCACGACCATTGGAGTCCGACAGTCACTGATCCATCCAAGTTGTGCTACTAACGAATATGTTAAGTGTATGACTTTTGGGGGTACAATTGAACACTACCCCACTGCGATAATTCATATTAATACACCTTTCTTTTCAGGAAATGTTAAGGTATGCATGTTGAAAAATCCTATTGCAGATCTTATGGTTGGTCGTATTCACGGCAGCAGAGATTGCACCCCAGAAGAAATTATCGAATGGGAGAAACAAAATCTGTGCACTGGAAATGCAGTGACGACTAGAGCTCAGACTAAAATTGTAGAGAATGTCGACACTAAAAAGGTGGAACCACACAAACAGGAAGATATTAAGGTTCATTCTCCTATTGACAGAGCTTCTTTTGCAAGCAAACAGAAGGAAGACAAATCTTTAAAAAAAATTTTTGCTCTGGTGAACAAGTTTGATAATCTTACCTCGAGCAGTAAAGACAAACATTGGTTTATAATTAAAAATGATGTATTAATTAGATGTGTTATGGATAAGTCTCAGGTAAAACAACAAGTTATGGTACCTTCTGCATTTAGATGCTATATTCTTCAACATGCACATGATTCACAGTGTGCAGGTCACATTGGATATACTCGGACACGATCTCGAGTATTATCTTCATTTTTTTTGGCCAGGAGTTTCACGAAATATATCACAGTATGTACGCTCTTGTGCTATATGCCAGGGAGTTAAAGCACGCAGAGCTTTTCACACGGCTCCTATTCAGGCTTGTGATATCTCAGTGCGACCTTTTGACAAAATGGCCATAGATATCATTGGTCCATTCTTACCTTCGGCCAGAGGACATAGATTCGTCCTCACTTGCATTGATTTATGCACACGATGGCCAGAAGCAATACCATTGAAGACACTGCATTCACTATTGCTGCATCTTGGGGTCCCTTCTCTCCATTTGAATTAGTTTTCGGCGCTCCACCAAGAGGTCCTATGGACTAATAAAAGACTTACTAATTGACGCCGAGATGACTCAGGATACCCAGTCATCATACGAGTACGTAATTAATCTTCGTAATAATATCATTGAATCTTGCCAGTTGGCAACAGCTTCTTCTGAGGCTGCGAAAGCTAAGGCTCGAACTTTTCGCACAGACGATTAATCTCTTATCTGCCGCGCACACAGGCCTAATCTTAGCAAAGCTTTGCCGCACCCTGGCAAACGCGATGTATTATCATCAACAAGGGGTGTCACACGTTTGAACAAACAAACTCTCTGCTACATAGCAAACAGAAAGAAAAGGGTGCGACTCGGAAACAAAATCGCAATAAAATCAGTACAAAAATATAAATGATACTGCCGTAGTGAAAGAGAGATCGGAAAGAGGACGCACCAAAATCCGTTTTGTGACAAATGTTTTATTCCTTTATATACACACTGAGATTCTCGCCGGTGCTACGGAGTTCGTGCACTGTGCTGAGATCCTCCTTGTGTGATCTAAAGGAGGAGATCGGAACACTGACGGAGTTGTCCGTGTACTATAAAGATGGTCATTAAAACCAAAACTAAACCAAATGGGCTCAGAAAAAGCAGACAAAAAAATGTCACACATTTTACATAGAATAAAAGTGGACGTCTAGTTATTATTAATCTGTAATTCGTTATATCGTTAACATACAAAAATGTCACTGCATAATTCATATAAATATAATAAACCTCGTGTACTTCCAAGGGACCTATGCAGAGACAAAGAAAGAATGTTACTGACGCAACCTCATGCATGTCGTACCAGGTTTTGCATGAAGGCTTGAAACCTCATCATCATCATGTGACGTATTCTCTCCAGAACATTGTCTCCATTACAGCTGCTCTGAACGCATCAAGAAACCTCATTATGTAACACAAATTGGTAAAGAAACCACTCCAGTTTTGCCCTCATGCTTCGTAAGAAGCACAAACGAAAATGAATGAATTCAGAAAGAAGTTTTCTGTGATATAGTCCGTCGTGTTGAGGGCTATTAGAACACGCATTGAAAACTACGTCCAGAGATACAGACAGGTAAGAAAGTCAATAAAGGAACAAATACTGGGAAGGGGTATGATCTCCTGTGTCTGTCAATACAGCACTGAGAATGGAGCCTGATAAAGTATCACTAAGCGATTATAACAATAGAAGATCGTGTTTCAGAGCACGAGGAACACAAAAAGGCAAATGGATAGACATCACAGGCATCCTACAACTAGATTGTGGAGTCAGCTAAAAAACTTTCC
The DNA here is from genome assembly GCA_024509875.1 of Oreohelix idahoensis. Lineage (NCBI taxonomy): Eukaryota > Metazoa > Mollusca > Gastropoda > Stylommatophora > Oreohelicidae > Oreohelix > Oreohelix idahoensis. The sequence continues at coordinate 308,413 of JAMPIV010009054.1, forward strand.
TACAATTTTAGAACTGCGACTACAGCAGGGGTTCCCAACCTGAGGTGCGACATGTGTGTGGTTCAATCTGTGGTTCAAAAAATAAAAATTTGACTTATTCATCTTCAAATGTGATATTACTTTTGTAGGGGGTGCGAACATTAATCAAACATTTCCTAGGGATGCGGGGCAAAGAAAAGGTTGGGAGCACCTGGACAACAGCTTCTTATTAGCCGTGTGGCATAGAATTCAGAGTCGGAGTCCGGACATTTTTGTAACCGACTCCATTAAAAAACGATCGACTCCTGAACTCTTGACGCCACAGCCCTCTCCCCCCCCCCCCCCCCCCCCCCCCCCCCCCCCCCCCTCTTACCTACAACAACACGGGCTCACAGCAGGCAATGCCACACACTTGTCTAAGTACGCAAACTTCAGCTAACCACTACATTTCACGGCATCAGTGGAAGGAAGAAGTAAAGTAAGTAACTAAATACTACAACACTAGAAAAAGAAGACCCAGCATCTATTCTACGAATCGTGCACTACCTATACATCCATTTAACAGCATATCTACAGTAAACACAGCACGACACAAGACAAGAACAAACTAGCTCAGCTCTAACTAAACCTAATCTTCAACTTAAGCTGTCGGTAAACACAGACACTGCACATCTCCGTTTTCTTTCCCTGGTCTTATCTCCAGCACGATGTCCTGCCTTCGAGAGTTCACGGTCCGCTGTGTCTGCATCTAAGCTTTTCTGTTACTGTATACTTCTTATTATTCGTTCCCCGTGATTTTAGTAATTAAAACCCGTAATAATCATCACTTTTTTGTGAGAATTGAGCCACCACTGGTTGGTCCCGCATATCATACACTGAAGCAGCCAGAAGATCTCTCATGCCTACTTCTATAGCTACGATTTTGATGTGAATCCTTCGTGTCTCAATTCCGTAGCCAAGTTACTATTTGGCCATTTTGAAAGCATCAATGTTCGCCATTTTCTTTTATGCTTCCTATACGCAAGAGGCCTTCACTGCAAGTGGTCCCATTCCAGGAAGCCTGCACAAAGCATTGGCGTGACCTTACAGCGGCGGTTTCTATGGTAACTTGTTTTAGTCATGAGGTTGCCATCCCTACGCACAACCTCATATTAAGCGTCTCAAGACCGTGACCAGATGTACGATATAATGGAATACTTGATGATAGGTCACAGAAACTGAGTCTGAAAATACCCTGGCAAGACAAAGACAATGATAGAATTAATGCAAGTAACGATAAGAAGATTACACCGAGAAAAACACCCCTACAGGATGTGATATCAGTGACATATTTTGGCAGCAATTTAGACAAAGTTGGAGGCACCAATAATGTTATCACAGTCAGACGGCAGCAGACAAGAGGAGCTTCAGCTACACTGGAGGAAATCACAAGAAATCAAATCCAACATAAAATTAAGAATCTTCAACTTAAATGTCAAGTCAGTACTATTGTATGGCTGCGAAACATAGAGAACAATAAAAGTGACAACCAGAAAGGTACAGACTTTTATATATGGGTCCGTGCTTAGAGTAGAAGGGTCGATATGGTATGACAAGTTTATCAATATGGATCCGACTGAAACGACCAGACAAATATCACTTGAATGATATGTGAGATGAAGATACACGCATTGAGAAAACTCTTTGATTGCATTACAAGGGAATCTATTTTCTAGAATCACCAGGGAAAGAGAGATAGAGAAAGACCAAACAACATATTGAGGCGGTAATCATTAATAGACATGAAGGGGATAAAGGCGTCATGAAAAGACCTTGACCTTACAACACAGGACAGGCAGACTTATCGCACACTTATTGAAGGTCTGCTCTCCATTGCGAGCTGAAAAATAATGGTGAGCAGAACACATTAAAAATATAATCATTATGTCACGGAAACATATGCCACATATATTAAACAACGCGTTATGATTATTAGGAGTAATAATTATCTACATAAACATTGCCACAGTTATAAGAAACATATGACAACTTATGTTCTCACCATATTCGAATGACTTGATCGAAATACTTGAGTGGCTTTTTTGAAAGCATTACACACTTCTGAATTTTGTCACTGTCAAAGGATTTTTGCACACGTAGATAGTAATCTAGTATCACAAAACAACGGATAGTCACTGAAAAGTCTGTTGCAGATAGCAATGCGTCCAATAATTTCAGAAAATACGACCTCTTTTGAAAATAACAAGCCACTATAACGAAATCACAACCGCGAATCCAAACCACAAACTAAAAGTTTCGCTACAACTTTCACACTGCGACTGCTCGGAACTGACAAGTGACGGCGTCTCACGCGCGTCCCGAGACACATTCTTGGGAATTGTGTGTTCACTGTCTGGAGAGACAATTTCCTTGCGATAAGACAGTAACCCGCATCCTTTGCACTAGCTTCCAAGTTAAGTATACACGGAACACTAAATTCATCCAGTATTTGGTTTGAAAATCCTATGTCCCGACCACATATCTTTGAAATCACTGCTGCTATATCATTGTGCCCAATCGATACATCAGCATGTTTTAAATTTTAGCTTTGCGCGGAGCGTGCAACCTCCACGGCAACTGTCATCCTTGCAGGAGCCTCTGCCAAGCATCCACATACTCTTGGAGCGGGGGCTTCTATAGTAATTTGTTTCACACGAAGAGATTGCTAGTCTCATGCACACCCTCAAATGAATCCCATTGTACGACATGCTTAAGGGAACAGTAGGCATATTCTTGCGTTGTTTCATCCGAGACTCCCAGAAACTTTACGTTAAATAAGACAGACGCAGACATCCTGTTCCACTTCTTCGTTTTCTTCTTCTTCATCTACCATTTCTTCTTCTTCTACTTTAGTTTCTTCTGATTATTATTTCAAGTACCAGGCTAGCCGGCCTAGGAAAAAAGGTTTCCCCCCCCCCCCCTCCACCTCCTCTTATCCACAGCGGGGTTTATCAATTAAGTTCAGTGTTTCCCAAACTTTTTTGGGGTCACTGCCCCCTGGGCTCCCACAGCACACCACCAGCGCCCCCCCCCCCCCAACCCATTTTTCATTTCCTGTATTACATACAAAAACTATAAAGAGTGGAAGATATGAGCAACTTCTAATTCAAAACAGAGACAATGAATTACCCTTTTTTCAAATTCTAATATAAAGCTACATATATGCTTAGTTTTTAATTTAATTTAAAAAAAAACAACTTAATATAACACTTACATGTAAAAGGGAATATTTAGTAATTAACTACACTATCATTGTCAAATATTGTGAAGCAGTGTTAGTGACAACAACATGTTGTTGTGGATTACTAATGTACTCTCTTATACTGTTGGTGATAGTTGGTTATACTCGATTACGTAATTAAGATTCTTGAGCCTATCAAATCCTCAACTATCTCCTTACTACTGAACGCCCCCTTGTGCCCCTTTTCCTGATCGCCGCCTTGGATCCTTCCAACGTCCACCGTTACCGTCCACTTAGGAACAGCTTATTTAGATGTTGGCTTCTTTCCATGCTGCGATGTGAAAGTGTCCAGTATCTGAGAATTGACCTGTTAAGTTCATGACCTCACAACGGGCAGAAATTTTTGCTATTTCTTGTAACGTCATTTTGTAAGTAATTTCATTTTATTTTAATCTGTTTCTGGAAACAAAAACAAATTTAAAAATAAGAAGTGACGTTTCAATCACCCTATAGTTCATCTAAAGTGTACCCTAATGTTATGAGATAATTGCAGTTGCATTAATTCTGTGTACACCCATTTCCTAACCACTGTGCCTTCATGGCGGTCAGATTTCGCCTTCTACAGGCTGCGAAATTAAGACGTTCCGAAAAAGGGTTCCACCCAGATTTGTACTCTAGAATAGCGGTTCTCAGCCTGTTTTACACAGAGGGTTTACTGGCGGTGTAACAGCAGCGGATTTAAAGTCTTGGGGGTCCTCTAGACCAGTGTTTCTCAACCTTTTTGTGTTCACGGCACACTTTTCAATTTTCTAAAAATTTGCGGCACACATATCTGACCCCGCGCCTGAATAAAAAATGACAGTGATATACACTAATTAAATACACTAATTTTTGGGTACTTTAGAATATATAGAAAACTCTCAATTCGACTTTCTTTTAATTATTTAAAATAACTTTGAAGTATATCTATTTTTTTTTTTTTTTTGTCAAAGAAATTAATAGCTTCAATTATTATTGAATGATTTCAAGCCGTAAGATCAGTTTTATATTACATGATCACTAAAAATATACTTCATGTAGTAAATTTACAACATTTTTGCGGCACACTTTGATAGGCGTGGCGGCACACCGCTTGAGAAACACCTCTTTAGAGTGACCTGTGTCTGGAGCTGTACATGACAAGGGAGGGAGAGAGAGAGAGAGAGAGAGAGAGAGAGAGAGAGAGAGAGAGAGAGAGAGAGTGACTGTATGTATTTTACACAGCCTTCGCCTCTAGGGATAGTCAGTCGTCAGTCGTCAGTCTTTCAGCTCGCCACAGAGCACACATCTTCAATAAACGCATGTCAAATCTTCCTACACCGAGCCATCCCTTCAAGGCTATTCCACGTATTATTAATCTCCGCCACGTCTATCGCTAATTCTGTTCTCCGTGTGTATTTGGGCCTCCGTCTATTTCTCTTACTCCAGGGTTTCTAAACATAAAAGAACTGCATTGTAATGCAATCAGCTAGTTTTTGCAATATCCTAACTAATGCTAGGGTTCTCGCCTCACATAATGTTCCACTGGTACTTGTCTGGATTTTTGCGTCAGTTACTGAGTTGGAATAACCGAATTATTTCTTTGTTTTTGGATGATCCAATACCATAATTCCCGCGTAAGTACTTCGGTCGGTCGGTCAGTCACATTTTGCACACCGTCATTTGCGCACTTTTTCTATTTTCGAGAGAGTACATTAACTTTCTATAACGGGAGGCATGAAGTCAACACCTATAAAAGAACTCGAAAAGATTACATGCCTCCAGCCAATGACAGATAGAAGAGACTGCAGGGCTCAGCAACAGGCCGGAAAATTCAAAAGACTAACAGACCACCCAATGTGCCATAGAATAAATGCTCTTAGAATGCAAAGACTCAAACGAAATAATTTTGTAGAATCAACCAAGCCACAAATGAGAGCAGTATCCATAGATGAAATATCCACTGTTAAACCCATCTACACTGCACACAAGCTTCCAGTTTGGAAACAAAATCGTTTTCCTAAAATGATAGAAAACATTCCTGGAATTGAAAGTAAAAAGAGCCAAACTGCAACAGATAGAAAATCCATAGCGACAAAATACATAGAGAAACATTATCCACGCAACACCTGGACCCATGCATACACAGATGGATCAGCAACAAATGCAACAGAAAATGGAGGTGGGGGTGTCTTTCTGACCTTAAGCACTGGTGCAGAAAAAAGGCTTGTCAGTGGCGACAGGACGATTCTCCAGCAACTTCAGAGCAGAGGCAGAGGCCTTGAAAACTGCAGCAGAGGTTATATTGACAGAAGAAACGGCAGAGAGACAAGTTGCTTTCTTTACTGATGCACAGTCAGTAATTGCAACGTTGAAAAGCCAAAATAATACAGACCTGGATGATCTCAGAGTAGTGCTCCACAAACTTTGTCAACGATTCAAAAGTGTTGTGATCCAATGGATCCCATCGCTTTTTAACATCGCCGGCAATGAAGAGGCTGACAGAATGGCAAAAGAAGGTTCACATCTACCTCAGCCTGATGCAAGCATAACTTTTGAGGAGGCAAAGAGTTTTATCAGAATCAGTTACAGAAACAAATGGAATGTAGAACATCCAGGGCACACACAGAATGATGCTTACTACCAGCTCCACAGAAGAGAACAAGTGGTAATCTTCAGACTCCGCACTGGCCACAACAGATTGAGATACCATCTATTCAACAAGCTAAAGATAGGAACTACCGATCAGTATAACTGTGGCACTGATAAAATGACTGCTGAACATCTGCTTCAAAGTTGCCCCTTATATGTGGTACAGAGAAAGTGCATGTGGCCGATGCCAGCTCCTTTCGTGGAAAAGCTTTACGGGGATTCAAATAGCCTCAAACTGACTACTGCTTTCTTTGAGAACATTCAAGTGGACGTCTGAGAGTGTACGAAGAAGAAGAAGAAACTACAGCTAAGGTTGTGCAACTGTGGTTGAAAGTTAGACAATATATGTATTGTTTCCCCTGTTGCGAAAATAGAAAAGTGTGACGGTGTGCATTAAATCAACAGACAATCAAGATACTCTTCTGTCCAGTTTCATTCGGGAAACGGATTTAACTCATCATTTTCCTTAAAAATAACCTTAAAATGTAAGTTTTTTTAATTGTTTCTTCAAAACAAAATTTTAATTTAAAGTATTGCAGACTTATTATTATGGATCAAAATGATAACAAGGCTAAAAGGAAGAGACGATCGCGTCATTCACAGCGAGCGAGCGAGACTATAGAAGAAGCAGCAATGTAATACATGTAACAGAAGCAACACACTATAATTAAAAACCTGCCAATCATATTTGTTGTTCGCAACATTTTTCGGCCCACGTACACAGTACCGTCTTAAGGCATGGGCACACTGGGCAGTGCCCAGGGGCCCCACGATTCTAGGAGTCCCATGCTGGGATCTCTAGCTGGAAAGTCCTGGGATTCAAATGACTGCCGAATATATTGTTCATTAGACATCTATCTTGGCAGAGTATAGGTTTAATTACTCGTAATCTCTTTTTAGCTGTGATTCACTGGATCCAAGACAAGTATACCTTTTGTTCAGATGTGTAGTGCGAGCGTATGATGAAGTGAGTGTGGGTGCGAATGAAGGCGCGAATGTGTTTAGGCTCGTATAGATGTAGATCCTGCAACCCATACTCTCACATGCAGTAATCAAGGATGCTTGGACACTGCAGGCATGTTTCAAGACATTTATTGACGAGAACACACATAGTATCAACAGGAACAGTCAGTGTAACAAGGTCATGCTGACCGGAAATCGATAGGTATACATTTGGCATTCAAAAAGGTAAACATCAGAGTAGACGTGCATGGTCAATAGCAAAGTTCTTCAATAATGACAGTTCGTAGCGTCGCCCTTGGCATCTCTGACTAAACGCGTCAGATGCCTTAGTCACTTTGACACATAGGTGCAACTTGGCATTCCCCGCCAATTGCACATTATCAGGCTTTTAGTAGTAAGAAGAGCCGAAAACACAGGCCTCGTTCTGACGTCGGCTGTGTACTTCTGTTAAATAGGTTATCATCAACCCTGCAGTAATGCTTATTGTAGACATAAATCCCGCCAATCTGCGGTTCCCACAATATATCTTCGTCACTGGATTTCTGGACAATATAAAGACTACAGTCTTGGATGGCTACCTCGAGCACAAAATATAAGTTCTGTAATATATAGGATCGGTGAGCTGCAGTTCACACTAAGTAATCCTTTTACATGTTCTGCCACCGAAAAGCGTAATAATGCATAAAGGTCGGTATTACCTGGAAAATGAATCCTCAGAACATAACAAGGAATTCTGTCGTCATCCCGACGCACAGAGATTCACTGGGGAAAACTGCCATAGCAGTTACTTCGAAGATTCTCCCCGAAAAACAATGGACTCTTGGTCCCTTCAGAAAAACAGGACCTTCCCGGCTTGCCGGAAGTATAACTCTCTCCCGCTTAAAAAAACCTTCCCATAGGCCTACGCCCGAACTGTCAACCTTTGACCCTAAAGGTCAAAACACAATGAATGAATAAACAAGGGAAGACAACCCCTAATCAACCTGACATCGCAGGTAAAGACACAATTATACTTATGATAAAACATAGGCACATAACTTGACAGATGACTCCGTCGAAAATGACAGCAACAGACCGTTTATATTTTTATTCCCGTGGGTGGGTAGGGCTGGTAGGGGCCCAGTGCATTACTTTGCCCAGGGCCTACAATGCTGTTAAGACGGCCCTGCACGTACCCCTTTGACTTTTAGTAAATCTTCCCGTACCCCTTTGACTTAGTAAACCTTTCCGTACCCCTTTGTCTTTTAGTGACCCTTCCCGTAAACCCTTTGACTTTTAGTAATCCTTCCCGTACCCCTTTGATTTTTAGTAAACCTTCCCGTATCCCTTTGACTTTTAGTAAACCTTTCTGCGCACCTTTTACTTTTAGTAAACGTTTCTGCGCCCCTTTGACTTTTAGTAAACCTTTCTGCACCCATTTGAGTTTTAGTAAACCTTTCTGTGCCACTTTGAGTTTTAGTAAACCTTTCTGTCCCCCTTTCATTTATAGTAAACCTTCCTGCGCAAAGGCTTATCGCCATGATTTTTTAGTTATTTCATCGTTTTGATTACTCGCGACCGGTATCTAGAGAACCACATTTGTTCTTTCATCGGTGGTAAAATAAATGCTTTTGATTGAGTCCCCATACCTGGCATCATCTGTTGAAGTCCACATTTCTCGTGATAAATCTGGTGAAACACCTCTGGTTTCATCAAAATCAGACATCTGGGAAAGGTACAATTTCTGTGTAACTTTGAAGCAAGCGCGGCTGACACAAAAGCTTAGTCTCTTTATTGCTCGGCCGCTGTCCCTACAAGTGACGGGTCACCACATTGGGACAATGGCGCGGGGAGACGCCCAGCTTGGCCAGGCCAAGAAGTCTTCTCATGCTGTTTAAACCAACCGCCATGTAATACAATAGGCGGCGCCACAAAGGAACTTGTTAGCGTGCTGGCGACAATGGACCGAGGTAAAAAAGGCCACCGCCAACACGCGGAGTGATAGATAAACAGAGAGTGATATGACAGTTGGAATGCGGGGGTCACTTTTGCATTGGCCATTTAATTTTATCAACATCTGTTTGTCAGGCATGCCCGGCAACGAAAGTTGGTCGTGAATTGCCCCACCCACTTTTAGACTGACAGGGGACAAGAGAGATCCTGGGAATGAGTACTAGAGGGACTCTTAGCTATTGGTTGTATGGGCGGAGTTGTTCATCACCGGTCCAAGGGACCCAATTTGACTTTTAGAGATATGATATACCGCTCAGCTTGCTAGAGAGATGAGTCCAGTTTTTCAACATTGTGGTGTAAAGAAAAATCCCTAACGCATAGCCTGCAATTAATTCAGTGTGGATAAATATTTCATATCTGTGTGTATTGTGTTCTTAAAGGATTTTGCGAAGGGAAACGAAGTCCATCAGAAGTCTCTACAAGCTACGTGTCTGACGTCTAACCAGAATTAAGTTATCAAAAAACGGACATTAGGCTAGCAGAATTCGCCATAGGACATTCTTCGTTTCTCACTTAAAAAGGAATATTTCTTGCCCACACTCTAGAAGGTGGACACGGCATTTTTCGTCACGTACGCACAAGTTCAATACGTAGTTATAACAAGTTCAAATCATTCAAAATCTTACTACAGGAGTCAAGATAAAGCTCACATTTGATTATTTATATCAAGTTCAGCTCCATCGGAAGAGGACTATCTGAAGTCAAGCTAAAGAGCTAAAAAGTTTAATCTCATATTTATACCAAGTGCAACACACTCTTTAGCGCATTCTATGAAGCAGACTCTAAAGTATATTTTATGAATCACGATTACATACGCAAGATAATGAGTCTACATATCAAGAATATTTCGTGTACCGGAGATTAGACAACAGACATTTTCATACGACGACACTTAACTGTTGATCAACGCTACAGAGATATACTCAAACAGTGAAGGACTATATTTATTTATATCGTCAACGTTCTCAGTACAACAACAGTTTTCATCAGAACGTCCTCAACTGAGAGATACCCCACTCGACATAACTTATAACAACTTGGGACATTCTATGCATACAAGTGAATCATCCTATCCGGTGGAAGCATTTAGAGACACATGGACTGTGTAGATTATTCACCATTTTGGTAACACTTATCATATCACATCATCATCATTTCGCTTTACTCATGCTCATTCTTAATTAACTAATAGTTATTTAACTACTATATTAATATCTCATCTGTGTGTTTTGTGTGAATTGTCTTTTACCATCATCACGTTCTAACCATTACTAACCCTATATGTGTAGATATTTAAGTAATAAACCCAATAATCGTTTGATCATTATCTAGTTTGTTTATATATCACTCTGGCTGTCTGTGTTAATTATTTACATATAGGTAAATTTCTACACTCAGATGAGGTTGGGGGCTTTTTCTGTTATGGGATCTAAGGCCTTTTGGCTTTTAGTTAACATTCCAGTATCACTGACTTTTAGTAAACCTTCTCGTACCCTCTTCAGGGGAAATTCCAAAACTTACAACGCGTGTGTACAGTGGAAACATAAATGAAAAGATTTAATTATTTGTTTCATGAAAAGGCTTTAATCTTTTGCATTAAAAAAATTATTTATATAGTATGCTTAACGTTTTTGCAGGTTGGGGTAGTCAGTCCCATGCGTACCCTTCCCTAATCGCCCTCTACAACATGCCTGGTTACTATTCTTTGCTCCCCTTTCTGGTTCGGCTTACACACGGGCACCATTTTTTCAAAATATAAAAACATAAAAATAAGAGCAAAAACTTCCTGATCTTGGATCACGTGTTCTTCTTTGATCCTTAGCACAGGTCACATGATATAGTGACGTAGGGTCCCCTATATAAGGACGTGTACGATAACCACAAGGTAGAAATGAGTGTAGAAAATCTCATAGGCACTAAGACCGCAACAGAAGTGCAAAAGTTAATAAAACACTTTATTACAAAAACTAAAGCTTACATATAAAAAATAAATAAATAAGGATGCGAGCCAGTAGTCTACACTGGTGAAAGACTCCCCCCAGATAAATACAGATTGACCAAAAACCCTCCAGTAAAAAATAAAAACATACCAGTTTAGACAATATCATATTTTGAATAATAAAACCACATTGAACTATCACTACAAAAGTGAAAAAAAACCCTACTAGAGATAATATAGTATAAAATAAATACAAACAAAAGCATATTACAATAAATGAAACGCGTCCTGATATAACCAACAGCTCCATGTATATGGTAGATGGTTGAAAGTTGCGAGCTACTGCTACAAAGCAAGTCACGCAACGTCATTTATGCTATTATATGCAAACGTTGCAAGATTACTTACATCGGCCAAACGGGCACACGACTGGGCGACCGATTCTGCAGACAACTCTACGACATCTCTCAGTTGAAATCCATACCTGTGGCCATCCACTTCAATGGCCCTGGCCACCACAGTGCTACTGACATCAAGGTGACAGCCATCAGATCCTGTTCCTCGGACGCCAACAGTCGGTTTCGCATGGAACAACGCCTCATCTATCTTATGGGTTGCCTTAAACCCCACGGTTTGAATACCAAACATTATTTTGTCTCAGGCGTCATAATCTATCTAGTCCCAGTTGTATTATGACTTTCTACTATGACTGCGATCACCCATATTTTTATAATTTTTTATCACTTATCCCTCACTTTTTTTTTCTTTTTTTTGTTTGTTTGTTATTAATTATTATCTTATTTCATTTAATTTTAATTTTGTGGTAAAATGGGATGTTATAAATATTTATAGGGGACTTAGTGTACTGACTGAGATCAGCTGTGAAGGTATCTGTATCTAATAAGTGTAGTGTATTACAGGTGACCTTACTTGCTACCACATATTTATACCTCAGTCAGAATTATTCTGGAATATTGTGATGACTACGTTAAATGTCTAGGGTATGTATTTGATGAAGTGTAAGTCACAACAACAACAGACAGATAAACAATTTAATTTATTCCACCACACTTGACAACACTGTGACACTCACACACATTTAACACTCTATAAGAATATCTTAAATGAATCACTGGTAAATTTTCAAATATCAATATGCATTAAGTACTTTCATTAATATATGTGTCCTGATTCAAATACAAAGTGAACCAGGAATCACAATCAAGTGTAATTACAATTTATATGTACAGAATTTATCAATATGAACCTTGTTGAAAACAATTAATTTCCCCTCTTATGGTTATATAATGTCAGTTTAAAAAGGGGTACATAATGTTGAGCTCCGCTGGCCACATAGGCTTATCTTTCGTGATGGCGGCAGGAAAAGACTCCTCTGCTCGATTGCTCCCCTGTGTTCTGGAGACACCTCACTGTTTGCTATATGGACCAAGGAGTATGCTGTCCACCTCTGGATTCAGCAAAGCTCTGACCAGGTGCTGCTCAATAACTTTAGGACCACAGTCCCACAATTCATGGAAATAATAAACAGATACGTTGACTGGTGAAGAATAATGGCACAACTTATGGCACAAATTCCGATCTGCCTCTGTCTCAGGCTTTTATTTAGAAAAATATAAGCTGATACTCAACGCACTGTTGCTTTAGAAAGTATTTTTGAAAATCTGGTGTTGAACTGACGCGTCTAAGTGACTATATTGACGAGTCTAACCAATCGTGCCATGTTTACCCAAGCGTTTGAAAAAACAGTACCCTTCCATCCGTCTCCCCTAACAACGAAAATTAGTATTTATAGTCCGACTAATCGTGTTTAGCCTTACATTTACTTTCCGCCAATCAAATAGGATTTAACATGGGGACCTCTTTCCCGTACAATGGTGGTTTAAAAATCTGTCACTGAGCGATTCTGATTTTTGGTGTTGTCTGACAGCACCCCCATTTTATTTTGGCTATAACTTGTTAATTCCTAGACTATTTGCATAACACTTAACATATTCTTTGTCAGCAAGTCCTAAGGAACCCAAATATATAAGTTTTATGGGGCTAAGTGGCGGCGTTCCAAATATGTATTTTCTTCTAGGATAGTCGTGCTGTTACCACTTCCTCACTTCCAAACTTTTAGGGTGTCTGCTGTACTGTCAGACTAATGTCAGGATTTCGGACATAAAACAGTAGAATGTCAGGTTTTTAAACATAACTCTCGTTTGGGTAGTGTTTTTTTAATCACTGTCGATTTGAAAAAAGCTAGTGCTTGTGGCCTTACACGCGTGATGGTAGTAATTGTATAGCGAGACTGTGGTAGTATTGCCTGCGTTCCGGCTTTCAGCCCTCCCTTCTTTCTATCCTAATTCCATCTGTCCATTCGTTTATGGTAACGTAGTGTATAAAATGACATGAATGGAATATTAATATATAGGTCAGCTTGCGTATCTCAAGGTTTTTCTTAGAAAGGCAGTACACGTTTTATCGTAGAAAGCGGGTATTGAAGCAGTAGGCTTTTACTATCAACGTGAAACGTTACAATTTGCAGACGAATTAGAAAACAAGGGGGATTTCGAGTACAGTCATTGTGACAGCACTGTTCTTTACCATTCTTCTTTCCTTTTATTAAATTTATTTGTTAGGCTTTACATTTACCTTTTAATTTATATATGTGGATTTAGAATGTTTCACGACAAATTCTCCCCTCTTAAAACAGACGTTATATGTCAGTCTATAATTCTATATACACATAGAGAAATTTCTTATTATTCCTGGGGTTTAGGGTGATTCTCATCACACGGATGGCGGCTTAAAAAATCCGCTCCCAGATTTGTTTTTCCACTTATATACTCTATGCTAAACTCAAATGGCTGCATCAATAAAGACCAACGGAGTAATCTAGAATTCTCATGTCTAGCCTGTGCTAGAAACGACAAAGGTTTGTGATCCGTTTGCAACTTAAATGCCTTACCATACAGATAAATATTGAATTTCTTTATCGCCCATATTACTGCAAGACATTCTTTTTCGCTAGTTGAGTAATTGGTTTCAGCTTTATTCAACTTTCTGCTAGCATATGCCACTGGGCTTAGTTCCCCATCCAATGCATCTGATTTCTGTAGCAGAGTTGCACCTAACCCAATATTACTGGCATCCGTCCTTACTATGAATTCTTGACTTAAGTCAGGTAATTTCAAAATAGGTTTGCTTGTAAGTTTTTCCTTCAATTCTTGGTAAGCCATTTCACATTGTGGTGTCCATGTAATTCGATCTGGATTTCTTTTACGTGTCAAATCAGTCAACGGTGCACATATGGAATTAAAGTTTTTGATATACTTTTGGTAGAAACCACATAATGAGACAAAGGATCTCACGTCTTTCTTGGTTTGTGGTCTCGGAGCTTTCTTTAGTTTCTCTAAATTCTTGGGGTCAGGGGTCATGTTTCCCTGATAGACTGTGTGTCCCAAGAATTCTAATTCTTTACATCCAACGCAACATTTGGTTGGTCGGGCTGTTAAATTCGCTTCTCTAAGTCGATTAAACAGCATGTTCAAAGAGTCAATGTGTTCCTCAAATGTTTCTGTTGCTATAAGGATATCATCCATGAAATTTGTGATACATGGATTATTCAGAGGGTCCAATAATTTTCTCATCATTCTAGAGAAGACACTAGGTGCATTCTTCAATCCAAATGGCAATCTGTTAAACTCATAGTGTCCCTCTGATGTACTAAAAGCTAGGTATGGTCTAACCTCAGGCTTTACTGGAATCTGATAGTATCCTTTACTCAGATCCACTTTTGAGAAATATTTAGCTTTATTTAGCCTGGCAAACAACTGATTTGTATCCGGCAATGGATCCACCTGTCCTTCTGTGATAGCATTCAGTCTCCTGTAATCTATACAGAGTCTATGTTCTCCAGAGGGTTTCCTTAGGAGTACCACACTGGAACTATACGAAGATTCACTGTGTGAAATAATTCCTTCCTTCAACAAATAGTCTATCTCTTCCTTCAGAGCTTTCTCCTTAGCAAAAGGAATCGAATAGGGTTTCATACAGACAGGTGTGGGGTCTATCAGTTTCATATCATATTCCAATAAAGTTGTATGCCCCGGTCGGTCCGTTAACACTTCTGTGTGATTTTCTAGAACCTGTTGCACTCTCTCTTTCTGATTTTTCGTTAAATGTGTACTGATTTTCACCTGTGCCGCTGTCTCACAGGGGTGTAATGGATATTCAAATGATGAAAGTGGTTCCTTTTTCATCTCCATTGCAATGGACAAGGTTAACAAGTGTGTCTCTTCCTGATGTTCTCTTTCCAAATATTTCTTCAGGAGATTCACATGATAGATTTTTTTCTTTCCCTTTCTTATCTATCTTATAATTGGTTCTAGACACCTTCTCTAGAACTGTATATGGACCTTGCCATCCAATTTGTAACTTATTCTGACTACCGGGGAGAAGAAGCAGTACCTTCTCTCCCACAGCCAAATCTCTGTCTTTAGCTTTCCTGTTAAAATAGGCAGCATGTTTCTTCCTGGCTTGTTTCAAATTTTCATTGGCAAGTTTCCAGCCAGTTTTTAAACGAGTGGTCAGCTCATTCACATATTGGTATGAGGATGTAATATTTTCCTCTGCCTTTTCATCAGTCCACGTTCTTAACAGCGTTACATATGGACCTTTAATTTTGTGGACCTCTTTGTCCATGCACCGGTATGGTCTCTTCCACTGGAAGCGCTATAGTGATGATTTTTCTTCCCAGAATTATCATGCACAAAACGACCGCTACCAATTCTTTTCTTGGGGTTTTCTCCCCACTTAAAATTCTTGATGAGAGATTTCCTCTCTACATCCTCTTCCTCCAGTTTGTTTAAGTCCGATTGAGGGATTTTCGGCTTATCCTGGGGTAAGACATCTTTTTGCACTCTCTGCATAGTGGCCATTGTAAAACAGTTAAGTGAAGCTTGTCCGTGAAAAGGGGCTTCCCATTTCATTTGGTCCACTTTATCAAATCTATATTTCTTTTTATTGTCAGGCCTAATTTTGCCCCGTGGCATGTCCAGGTCCTGATCAATGTTCCCACTTGTGGGTGTTCCCTCATGTGCTATGCTACACCTTTCTACAAAATTCTCAATGTCCCATCTTGCCTTGGACCAATAATAATTGTGAGCCATCTTTTGGATGATGGTACCAATTTTCTCATGGTCCCCATCTTCTTTCACATGTAGGCTCCTTATTAATTCTGCCCTATATCTTTTAGGAAGTACCAGCTGTCCCTGACCTTTGGATCTAGCTCCAGTCTTCCTATACATCAACTTGTTTTTCATGTAAAAATCTCCCTTGCCTGGAGTTGTATGACCAGTTGACAATTTTCTGAAACAAGGCTTGAGGGTCTTATCCCCAGCCTGTGCCTTCCTCATCTCTTCTGGAGTGGTATCTAACAGAATATCCTCCTCCTTTCTTGAGGTCGACCTGACCTGAAGGGTGGCCATATACACAGGTTTCCTTCTACAACGGTCAGTGTCATGATTGTCCATCTGACAATTTTTACACCACCTTTTCCCTTGGTTGCAAGATTTTCTTTCATAATATTTCCTTTCATCGAATTGTGGGGTTTTATTTTTATTGTCATACCGTGGCCTATCAAATTGGTGCTTACCTTTGTTTTGATCTCTATGATCAAATTTGTTAAAGTTCTGTGGTGCCCTAAAATTTTCCACCTGTTTCTTTTTGTTACCTGATACCTCTGCCTGAGCTGCTTGATACCTTTCTGCAACATTTAGCAACTCACCCAGCCTCTCTGCACCTTGTTCCATAAGAAACTTTCTCAGGTCTGGAGCCATGGACTCTCTTAGTTGTTCTATAAGGACCATTTCCTTAAGATCTTGGGTTTTCCCCAGAGAAGTCCATTTCTCCAAGTATGTCTCTATCCGTGCCGAGAACTGGTGATAGGTTTCACCTGACAGTAGTTTAGCATTCCTAAATTTCTTCCTATAAAATGCTGCGTTCTTTTCGTATCTTAACAAAAGAGCCTGCTTTAGCATGTCATAATTTTCTTGATCACCTCTGTTCATTTTGGCAAAAACTTCATAAGCTGCCCCACGAAGACCTTGAGATAACTTTAAGCTCCACCTTTCTCTCTCTAACCCATACGTGGTAGCTAATAGTTCATATCTATTTAGATAGCTCTCAATATCATCGTCTTTCTCAACAAAATGATCTAAATGAAAATTCATAGCTGAGGTTGAGGCTCCCTGACTAGCAGTAGCATCAGAGGTAAAGGGACTGGCACCATTTTCAGGAGCATGGCCTTGAAACTCAAACTCCCTTAGTCGTAACTCATGTTCCCTTTGTAATCTTTTATCTTCTACTTCCCTTTCTGCAGCTAATCGCTTGTCTTCCCTTTCTGCAGCTAATTTCTTCTCTTCTCTTTCTGCAGCTAATTTCTTCTCTTCTCTTTCTGCAGCCTGTCTTCTTTCCTCGGCTTCCAATGCTTTAGCCTCTTTGTCAGCCTCAATCTGCAACCTCTTAGTCTCAGCCTCAGCCTCAAATTGTAACTTCTTAATTTCCTTTTCAGCCTCTAACCTCTTATCTTCGGCCAACCTTTCAGATTCTAATTTTCTTTCGGCCTCTTTTTCTAATCTTCTTTCTTCCCGTTCAATATATTTGTCACATTCAGCAGTGACATAAGCAATCATAATTTGCCCGTCCATTCCTAACTCTTTTGCAGTCTGTACAGCAGCAGATCGAAATTTTGCCAAGTCGGCCATTGTCTAACATGCAATTGTAAACAATTCAATCTTTCAATAATTTTCTAAGGACACTACAGGCACTGAGAGCTCAACCTTATTTATTTCCACCCAAGGATACCTTTTAAATTGTATTATTCCCTGAAGTGAATTACCCCCAATATTTATAATAGGGAAAGATTCAAAATCCCGGACAGGACCCCAATATATGTGGTAAAATGGGATGTTATAAATATTTATAGGGGACTTAGTGTACTGACTGAGATCAGCTGTGAAGGTATCTGTATCTAATAAGTGTAGTGTATTACAGGTGACCTTACTTGCTACCACATATTTATACCTCAGTCAGAATTATTCTGGAATATTGTGATGACTACGTTAAATGTCTAGGGTATGTATTTGATGAAGTGTAAGTCACAACAACAACAGACAGATAAACAATTTAATTTATTCCACCACACTTGACAACACTGTGACACTCACACACATTTAACACTCTATAAGAATATCTTAAATGAATCACTGGTAAATTTTCAAATATCAATATGTATTAAGTACTTTCATTAATATATGTGTCCTGATTCAAATACAAAGTGAACCAGGAATCACAATCAAGTGTAATTACAATTTATATGTACAGAATTTATCAATATGAACCTTGTAGTGACATATTTTATTAATATTATTCTATGTGGGTCAGTTGTGTAGTGGTACTATGAGGTAATAATGGTTTTGTATGTCAAGCTAAGTTGTTATTTGTCATCATGACTTCAAGTGTTTGTTTCTGTTGGAACTAGTATTGGAGATGTTCTCAGTTCCTGGCATTAAAACAATTAATTTCCCCTCTTATGGTTATATAATGTCAGTTTAAGAAGGGGTACATAATGTTGAGCTCCGCTGGCCACATAGGCTTATCTTTCGTGATGGCGGCAGGAAAAGACTCCTCTGCTCGATTGCTCCCCTGTGTTCTGGAGACACCTCACTGTTTGCTATATGGACCAAGGAGTATGCTGTCCACCTCTGGATTCAGCAAAGCTCTGACCAGGTGCTGCTCAATAACTTTAGGACCACAGTCCCACAATTCATGGAAATAATAAACAGATACGTTGACTGGTGAAGAATAATGGCACAACTTATGGCACAAATTCCGATCTGCCTCTGTCTCAGGCTTTTATTTAGAAAAATATAAGCTGATGCTCAACGCACTGTTGCTTTAGAAAGTATTTTTGAAAATCTGGTGTTGAACTGACGCGTCTAAGTGACTATATTGACGAGTCTAACCAATCGTGCCATGTTTACCCAAGCGTTTGAAAAAACAGTACCCTTCCATCCGTCTCCCCTAACAACGAAAATTAGTATTTATAGTTCGACTAATCGTGTTTAGCCTTACATTTACTTTCCGCCAATCAAATAGGATTTAACATGGGGACCTCTTTCCCGTACAATGGTGGTTTAAAAATCTGTCACTGAGCGATTCTGATTTTTGGTGTTGTCTGACAGCACCCCCATTTTATTTTGGCTATAACTTGTTAATTCCTAGACTATTTGCATAACACTTAACATATTCTTTGTCAGCAAGTCCTAAGGAACCCAAATATATAAGTTTTATGGGGCTAAGTGGCGGCGTTCCAAATATGTATTTTCTTCTAGGATAGTCGTGCTGTTACCACTTCCTCACTTCCAAACTTTTAGGGTGTCTGCTGTACTGTCAGACTAATGTCAGGATTTCGGACATAAAACAGTAGAATGTCAGGTTTTTAAACATAACTCTCGTTTGGGTAGTGTTTTTTTTTAATCACTGTCGATTTGAAAAAAGCTAGTGCTTGTGGCCTTACACGCGTGATGGTAGTAATTGTATAGCGAGACTGTGGTAGTATTGCCTGCGTTCCGGCTTTCAGCCCTCCCTTCTTTCTATCCTAATTCCATCTGTCCATTCGTTTATGGTAACGTAGTGTATAAAATGACATGAATGGAATATTAATATATAGGTCAGCTTGCGTATCTCAAGGTTTTTCTTAGAAAGGCAGTACACGTTTTATCGTAGAAAGCGGGTATTGAAGCAGTAGGCTTTTACTATCAACGTGAAACGTTACAATTTGCAGACGAATTAGAAAACAAGGGGGATTTCGAGTACAGTCATTGTGACAGCACTGTTCTTTACCATTCTTCTTTCCTTTTATTAAATTTATTTGTTAGGCTTTAAATTTACCTTTTAATTTATATATGTGGATTTAGAATGTTTCACGACAAATTTCTAATTTATCTTTTCATTTTTTTTAAATTTTTTTTTATTTTTTTATCTTTTTGTTTTATATATTTATTTTTAAAAATTAATTAATTTATTTATATTTATTATTTTTTTTAAATCTTTATTTATTTATAGTTTCATGTTCTCTACTTAATTCTCACTTTAATTTCCCTCCTGTCTCTTGTTTGTCTGTCCCTGACGAAGGCCTTGTGGCCGCAAAGTAGGTTTTTTCTTGTCCTTTCTCTTTGTAAGACGTATTACTATTTGTGTGTTTTTGTATATATGTATATACATTTATAATTTTTTTTTTTTTTTTTATTCTACCGTGCTACAAAGAAAGGTAGCAAACAGCTATAAAACAAAAAGTAACGAGTTTCCCCCCTTTTTTTTTAGCTAGCGAGGAGAGAGCTAGTTGGTCTTTGAGTAACGACAGTGATTGTTGTGTGAGACCAGACAGTATTCACATTTTCGTCGAGACACGTGTCTGTAGAATACGCCACCATCTGCAGTTGCAGATGCGACAGAGAGACTTCGTTAGCAAGAAAAAAAAAAGACAGAAGATGATAATTTCTTGGTAAAAACTTGGTAGCAAGTGTAGTAGATAGACGAAGAACATTCTCTTAGAACCAGAATAATTTCGACAAAGTACATCCCCTGGTGGTAGCCCGGTTTTCACAGAACGAATAATCAGTCAACTACTTGAGAATTAATTTTGATACAAGTAGAACGAACATAAAGAAGTCTAGTCATGACCTGTGAGTATGGAAGAATGAAAGACACGATGCTTTATATTCAATTAATCTCTGTACATACGTTCATTTGAAGAAAACGGAGAATAAAGTCTTAAAACACACCGGTCTTAAAAATGAGCTTTCTACGTCCAGTATTGTTTTCCAAGATAAGGAAAGGATGGAAAGGTTGACAGGGAAAAAAAGAGCCTAAGATACTGTATGATCACGTGACGTCCAGAACGTCTATGTTGGCCACCCGACCACACAAACTCTTTCCGTGTCTTCCCCGTCATTTTAATTTCAGCACCAGTTCTTTTCTCCATCTGTTTTTAGAGAAGAAGGAAGCTAAAAATATAGACTATAAAAACAGGAAAAATTGAAGGAAAAAGAGATATAGGACGACAAAGAGATATAGGACGACAAAGAGAGTAGACACTGGACATTGTAATATCTTGGTATGGGAAAAAAAGCCAACAACAACAACAACAGAACTGACCAACAGCTGTTCGAAAAATTACCATTTGTTACCGGGGCCCCATAGGCAAGTAAAGAATAGTAACACTGTATCGTGGTTAATAACCGACTAAGGTATGTTGGGCCAGTTACTCCATCTTGTAGATATGTTAAACCACCAAACTCCAACACACAACGTGCACAGGTCACCTAAAGGGCATAATTCAGTAGGACAGGACAAGTTCCTATTGTGAAGGAGGCTCATGACACAGTTCAGAGAATGCCGAAAGAAGTCTATGTTGTTGTTGTTGTTTTCTTCTACTATGTTGCTGTGATACCCTGTTCAACCTGAAATTTGGTTATAATTGGGGTATACAGGGTGTTTAAAGAAGTCTAGGTTGCTGACTAACCTTTTATTGAGTTTAGAGTTTAGGAAAATCTCCACGCTTGGCACCTGGAATGTTCGTACGTTAAACGAACAAGGACAATGAGAAGAAGACGCTGGTAACGGACAGGACATACTTCGAGGAAACTGGCTGATAGCATTACAAGGCAGTCCTTGTTCTGAAATCCCAAGGGTAAGATAGGTAGTGGTAGACTAAAATCATTAGGAGAAGAGGACGAGACAGAAAGGAAAATTATGATGAAGATATGGAAGGAACTGTTTATTTATTGGCTGAGGGAGAATATTTAGACTAATCCTTTTTCACTCGCTTTGTTTATAATGTCTACAAGTGTGCGTAAATCCGGTTCACTTTCTGTTATAAGATCTGTATCATTTACATATTGTTGGTTGCCGAATTCACGTTCATCTATTATTATCCCCGGTGAATATTCAACCAAGTAGGCACACTACCTTTTAAAGGTCAACTCGAACTATCTTGTTTAATGTTATTGCTTATGCTAATTACCCCTGACATTTTAGAACAGAATTTGAAAAGATTGTTTCATGTGGGGAAGACCGACGAGGAACGTCTGCCATGTTTTACAAGTCTCCTTGAGAAATGTTATTTACTGCAAGGACTGTGATACAATACTTGAAGGAAAATTGTTAGTGAGAACAACAATAAGGTAGGCTTAGCGAAATTATACGAACAGAAAAAGTAGGAGATTTCACCATTACAAATTGTAGAATCTTACACATATCTTGGCAGTAATATAGAAAAAGTTGGAGGGACACTTAATCATATCAGAATAAGAATACAAAAAGCAAGAGGAGCTTTCATTGCATTGTGAAACATATGGAGAACAAGAGAAATCAAGTCCAACACGAAAATAAGAATCTTCAGCTCAAACGTCAAGTCAGTCCTATTGTATGGCTCTGAGACATGGAGAAGAACAAAAACAACAACCAAAAAGCTACAGACTTTCAATGCGTTGGGAAATATATGGAAATTAAAACAAATAACAGAATGAAAGACACGAGAATAAGAAAGAACTAACAATAGTCAGATTTCATTGGGGATACATACCACTGAGAAGTAGGGCTATACATATATCTAGGCAGCAATATAGACACAGCTGAAGGAATAGATAATGATATCAAAATAAGAATCCAAAAAGGCAAATGGAATTTTCGTTTCTTTGTGAAGTATACGTAAATCAAAAGAAATAAAGTTCAACACAAAAATCAGAACCTGCAGCTCATATGTAAAGTCTCTCCTATTGTATGGCTCTGAAGCATGGGCATCGACAAAAAAACAACAAGCAAGAATTTAGAAATATTTATAAATGGGTGCAGGCGTGTAACATAAGGATTGAAAAATGGTATGGTAAGATCACCGGTTCCAGTAGAAGGATTGAGAAATGGTGTGGTAAGATCGCCAAAGTGGAACTGATGACAATAACCAGACAATATAATAACCAGCATACCACATGGTCTTTTATATTTGGTCATGCGCTCTAATGTAACCGACGGACCTCGTGTGTCTAGGTTAAACGGGGCGTGACTCGCCAAAATGCGGCAGATTTCCTAATGATAAAAAAATAAAAGGACCTGACAAGTGCTATAGGAACAAGAGATGACGAGCCGCTGGGCGTTGAACAGGCTACACATTGAGAAAACCCGCTGATAGCATTACACGACAGTATTTCTCTTGGAATCCACAGAGTGAGAGATGGAACTTGAGACATTGACATGAAAGGGTTAAAGAAGACATGGAAAAAACAGCGAATAAAAAATATTACTCGACTATACGGGGTAAGTTGTAACATATATATAATTTTATCATTTTAAATTTTACATTTGACATGTTTAACTTGTTGGTGGTTGTACAGGTTCATAAGAGGCTGACAACCTCGGCATATAAAAATGATAGTGTCATGAATCACCACAGTAAGCGCTTGTGACTGCTTCACGCCGGTTCTCGCCTAGGGAACCAAAAGCAGAGTTAGCCCCATGCTCCAAGTGGAGCAGGGAGTGGATGATGATGACATCATGGTGTACACATTTATATTAACATTTTAATAAGTTTATATGTATACATGTGTAAACCAGGCAAAAGTCGTTTCCGCTGTCCAGTCACATTTTTTCATCAAATTAGCTAAGAGTAACGATGCTTTTCCATCCAATTCACTAGGTTTATAATTTTAGGTAGGGTAAAATTACCGAGAGGGAAGGCGCCTGACTAGTTTTAGGAAACCAGTACTTAGCAGAGACATTTGTATCATCTAAAGTTTGTGGTACGAGTTGGTGATACCAGTTCGTAGTACACGTGTGTGATACCAGATTGATACTATTCTGTAGATCAAAAGCGTGTGGTCTACGCTAGCTGCATACCTTCGACGGATTTTGAAAATCCTTGCTTTGAAATTAGAGTGGTTACCCCTGCAAATATGCCTGGGACGTGCCCTCACCGCAGAGTCGATAACTGACGGCGCAGTCAGCAAACCAGTCCAAAATCTGGCCAGTTAAGTGCTTTTAACCCCGCCATAGCAAAAGACACTCTCCTCGAAAATTAATAAAAAAAAAGCACCTGCACTTTAAAATTCTGTGAGGAAAAAATCCCTCTTTCAATTTCTAAATCCATTTATTTTTATAATATGTATTTAAACAATCTTATCAGTCATCTTATATATATATATATATATATATATATATATATATATATATATATATATATATATATATATATAAATATATATATATATATATATATATATATATATATATATATATATATATATATATATATATATATATATATATACACAACATAGCTATTTAAGGAATATTTTACTGAATGATTGAGTTGGGGGCTCAGAAACTAACTAATATATATCTTTATCTTCATAAATGGGGCCGGCAGATGGAAAGATCACGAGTGCTTTGATAAATTCAGCGTTGTGCTTGATTTCTGAAAAATCCTATGAAGACTCCCTAAAATAGAAGCACCATCCTTCTATTGACAACACTGCCAAGAGTAATCTTGAACGAAGCTAGATACCTTTAAAGACCCTCATTGTATACTCTAAATTTTAGCCATTGTTGGACCATCACTGCAGAGCAGGGGAAGCAATCCCGTGACAGAATTACAACTTTCTTTGGTCTGTCATTAGAGTTGTTTCTTCTTTAAACAAGTGGTAGGAAACCAGAATAGCATCACACGAACTTTATTTGCATCCGTTCATCCATCGTCTTAGCAGACAGCCATGTCAGTTCAATCTAACTTTCGGTTATAATTAGGGTATTGAGTGTAACTGCATTGTTTATTTCGTGTTTTATTTACATCAGAATATTACTTACAGTTGATTTGATTGGTGATAGCTAATTACAGCAAAATTTTATTTATTTCATTTTTACAGTATAAACATTTTGTTGTTGGAAGTTTTCATACACTATTGTGTAAATCCGTTTTTTAAAACTGATTTTGTTTTTCGTATTAGTATTCCGCTACATTAGTCATTGTTTTTAATCTTCGTTTAAGTTATTTCTTTTTCTTTTTGACATTTGTTGTTGTTTATTATTTTAAAACTATTTTTATTCATAATAAATATAAAATTGTTCCTAGTTTTGCATGTTTTTTCTGGAATAGTATGATTTGTATTGTTACTATTATCATCACTGTGATTACTTGTTCTTGGAGAAGGTCTTTTGGTATCCTGCAACAAGTGTTCATGGGGAGGATTTCATGGCACCTCGAATCATGTGTATCGGTGTTGGAGACATCAAGATGTTTGGATATTGCATCTGGTGTGTGACCCAGTCGTTGTAATGGTGCTAGACCCTCATATAAGTCCCTGAGTCCCACACGGTGCTTGTACAATCGACCCGGAATGATCCTCCTGCTCGTTGTCCTGTTCCATGTTTTAATTTTCCTTCGTTTGTTTTTTTTAAGAGAGACTGGTATCTCATATTTCTAACATCCATGGTCTATTACTATTGTTGCCAACAAAGCTCAAGTGATGGTCAGATTAACAAAGTACTACAGATAACGAGGCACCGCAAATAAAATTTCTAATAATACTTTCTTACCTGTTGTGTCTCCGTAGAAATCCATTGGTCATTTACAATGCAGACGCCTTCGTTTTCACGCCCCAGTTCAGGTTCGGCGACATCTCTCTTTTGTCTCGTCCGAAGCTTTTCCTTCACAACTTCCAATAAAAAATCTTCATTAGTTGACCACGCCTCCTTCAGGACGTCATCATGAACTGATGAGTTAAAACGATATGGCTTATAAGCAATGTCAGCATCAGATTGGCCACAATTTATAGGAGGCAGTTCATCGACTTCATCATCTGTGTTTAATATTGGTACACGATAGTTCTGATTTATTATGATAGTATCTGAAGGAGTATCAATATAAAGACAATCTTGGGTAGAGACTGACATAGCAATTTCTGGAACATTCATGAGTTCTAAAGCAGATGAAGAAACATTAGCAGTAGTCATCTGTATATCCTCTGTGCAGCTTTGCTGGAATTGCACTTTTTCCAAAGAAGTTGTGCGTTTTAAACTGGAAATTGGTGGCGAGTTGATAGAGCGTGTAGACTGTGTGCGTCGATGTATCGGCTTGACGTCAGTTGAGTCACCCTGTTCTGGTTGCACTGAAACTTCATCGCTGTCCGCCACCATCTGGGAGATGAAATTACTGCATCCATCGCAATGGTCTTCTCCTGTTGACGACTGCACAAGTAAATCGTTGAGTTTTAAGGAAATTGTCTGCGTTGTTTGATGGTTTTTTAGCGAGTTGGCGGTACCGGAGCTGTTAGACTGCAATGATGAATACTTTGTATGGCCGATATCTGTATTTCTGTTAATTTCCTGATCGCTTATTGTTCTGTGAACTGTATTATCGTTTAGATCTTCAGAATCACTTCGCTTCTTCGTATCTTCACGTCGGGCTATATTTTCAGAAACTCCTGGAAAAAAGGATTTTCCATCAAGGTCTTCAACATTTAGACATGAGTTGCGTTTGGACTGCATTCCGTTGGGACTGATCTGTAAAAATTCAGTCTCATTTGTTTTTTTGTTCCTGGCTAGTTTCTTCTTCAGAGAGAATCTTTTCTCTTGCAGTTCATTAGCCAGGTTTTCGTCAGCCTAGTGAAAATTTTAGATATAAATATTATGTAGTTAATAACATAGGTTTTTCTAGACAATCCGGCATTAATTAAACTCTGTATTATTCAGCATCAATGTGAAACCGAAGTGTATTTAATATCGTTTCCTTAATTTCTCTCTTCGCTTCATGTGAGGCATGAGCCATCAATGTAGCTGAGCCATCAATGTTGCTGATCCCTTTTCAGGAAGCTTTCCCCAAGGCATATATCCTTTTGCAGTAGTTGTTAATGTAATGATTCGTTTAACACGATGGGATTGCTACACCTCATATTAGTCGGCTTTTACGACAAGCTTTAGGGAGTTGTATTCCTATTTTCTCTCTTCCCAGAAACCCCCGTGGAACTAAATAAGACAATGACATTTCGGTTTCCGTCCAAAAAATTCCATTTGTGGGGTAGAAGTAACAGTCTAAGCAATCATAAAATGAATTAAATTTGTAATAGTAACATTGAAAGGCAATGGTTACGCAAAGATGGATATACATGAAAGCCATAAATATGTCTTTACAGTAAGAATAACTCAGACAGCAGAGAAATTCTAAAGAGATAGCGTGTTGAAATTGTTTGGTCTGGTTTGGTTTGAAGCACCATCTTCATTACACACGGACAACGCAAACAGTGCTCCGATCTCCTCACTTAGATCACACAAGGAGGATCTCAGCACAGTGCCCGAGCTCCGTAGCACCGGCCACGTTTTGAAAGGGACCAGCCTGTAAGGCTAACATATTAGGGACATTACAAATAGGTAAGCTAACAGAAGTCCCATAGCAAATACTGCCATGGGGGAGTGAAGTGTTAGAGACTTTACTATACTATGTCCAGTTTTATGTGGCGGGTTACCATTTCCCTTCCTTACTGCTTTTGCCTTCTTTAACTCAAGAGCAGAGTCAAGGACCCATTTATAGCTGGGTAGACTTTAACTTGAATTGTTGTTAATTCTAATCTCCTATATGTCGCATTTTGTCACACCACTATTGTATTTAATATATCACACCATTATATGTCAAAGTATTTTATGGAGAATAAAGATTGTGACGTCAATGTATGTACATATTATAAAAAAATTCGATGTTTAAAAAAAATGTTGAACTACCTGCGACCTTCAACACTGTTGTACATTCTAATGTTGTTTTATATTATATCATTTGAGTACATATCAATGTATGTTATGGAAAGTAACGATTCTGATATGTGTGTATGCACATTGTACATATCTGTAAGTAAATATATTATGTTTGTGCATATCTGCTTGTATGTGTTTATATATGAGCTTTAGCTGTTACAATACATTGCAACTTGTGTTTTTCTGCTAATCTGCGCTTCCATTTTCTGCATGTAAAAGCATTTATGTCTAACTCTTCCCAAACTCTTCCGTCTAATGTCGCTGCATACGTTACGCATCCTATCCCATAGGTCCAGCCAATAGCTGCCTGTCATGTGTTTTACCTGTATTTTGCAGGCCTCTGACTGCATGGCCACCATCCATTTCATCAGCGTCTGATGGTCTTCAGCGCAAAGGTAGATGGTCCGACAGTTGGGCTGGTTAACCTTGAAGGCAAATAAGCTCTTCGTACGCTCTTCCATCTGGGCCACATAAGCCACGGTGCACTGATTTAAAACAACAGCCATTTCTGACATTTCTTCAACGTTGTCAGTTCTGAAAGCATAAAAACAGCCACGAGATATGGCGCAGTACATTTTGGACAATTTATGCGCTGTTCTGTACTGTAAAAATCCAGAGGTACTAATATCCTTGAGATCTTTTCGTTTAATCTTAGCAGATTTGGAAGCGACATCATAAGAATTTGCGACATGTCTGAAGAATTTGTCTTTCAAATCCGACGCTGTTCTCCTCAGACTCAAACTAAAAGCTTTAGGAGCTTTCTGAAAGTCGGTTGAACTTACGGGAAGGCTGCGTCTTTTGTCAGAAACATTCATCTCGCTCTCAGCACTTCCTGTGGGTGGCGCATTGGAAGACAGTGATTTGTTGGCATCCACAGGTAGGGGGAGGGAACTTCGGCTGCTTGATAATCGGAGTGCAACGGCAGAGTTCGAAGCAGTTTCCATATCAGGCACTTGACTTCGTTTTCTTTTGCTCTGCGCGTCATCGGCAGAGGCAGACCGTTTCTTCCGCCCGAATAAGACATCCAAAGGTGACTTCATTTTGAAAAGAGATCTTGATTTCCGGTTGTTCGTATCGTGCGTAGACGCTGACGCCGCTGTATCACAAATCTCTTTAATATCGTGTGTAACTTTCATAGGAACTGGTTTGCTGGTAGCATCATGTTGCTCTTTGCGTATACGTCTCCGTACATCGTCAGCTGGACTCTTGTTGATGCTACTAGGCTGCTCTACAGACAAACAAGACGAATGGCTTTCCGACTGAAGCTGTATTCCTTGGGATTGGATACAAGAATCTGAAGAAGAATTCTGAGGTAAATTTAGGTTGTTCTTTGTTGCAAAAGATGCACGTCTAATGTTGCCTTTTAATTCAACTTGTTGAGAGGAAGATGTATGTAAATGGTTGTCTATTTCTTCAGGTTGATGTGAGCAAGTGTTTAGAGAGCACGCGATGTCCAGAGCGTTTTTCCATTGGTCGAGGTCACTTCTGGAAGCAGAAGCAAACATATACTTTTGTTTGCTACTAGGGTTTTCTAAGATGAATTGAAACCTGTCAACGCCACTGGCTGGCTTCGAATGAAAATGCCTGGCTACACCATTGAGAACTTTCCCTTCCTGGTCAGCTGATTTAAATTCCAAATGCCGAACCTGACATCCAGGTAGTGGAATGATCTGTTTGGGCGCTTGGGAGTTCTCGTTTTCGAAAACACAAAACAGCGTGTTTGATACAGCACACCACACTCTCTTACCCCGCAGTTGATCAATAAGCCATCCCTTTTGGTCAGTAGGCCGTATATCATTGGCGGATACCAATTTAGGAGAAGTGGGGACATTGTCTCTTGCGGTTGGGGGCATGGGAGCAGGGTTTCTTTTTACACTATGAGTCCTTTTGGGATTTACGACCTTTGCTCCAGCTGGTAAATTTTCATTATTGAAGATTCTATCATCAACATAGTTATTGTCGTCATTCTGATAGTCTGTGACTTTCCTTGTGTAGCTATTTTCGTCAGTACTTCTATTGTTGATTATGTGAAAACGATGCTCCATGCTGGTAGCTTGAACAGCCTGAAATGTAAAAGAAAGTTCAACTTTATGATTCGTTCTGACTTATTAAGGAAGAAGAAGAAGATGGCACGAATGAAAATTGGTAGTGCACGTCTGTCTTGAGATGGGTGTCTAAAACATTTTTTGGGTCAACACCCCCTTGGTTCCCTAAACTCATTCTCCCTTCCCCCCCCCCCCTCCCCCTCCCCCAACCGTATAAAAAAGCATTCTTCAGAACAGTGGTTTGCATAATCTACTAGGGAAGATGATGGAAATAAAATTCAAAATCGTAACAATTAACCGCTCATTTATTCAATATCCAATTCAAACTTTTCAGTTTATTTCATGAAATAATATAGATGAAACTGATCCAGCAATAATAGCTTTTAAAGTCTGATTGTCTATTTTAACAAGAATCTTAGGTATCACATTTAATAACTACTTCACTAGTGGTACAATCCTTATGCGACGTATACCATTGATGAAGTGATATTAGTTTCTCAATGTCTGGTCTAAAGACCCTTAGCAGAAGTCTTAAATCACAAGGTTTAGTAGGCTGGAGTTGATTTCTTTGCTTAGAGACATGTTTGATGACCATACTGAAACCACGTTGCACCAAAGATATTGTTGGAAATGCAACAAGGGACATATAAACCACTGTCTGTTTTGCATATCAGCGAAGACAAATTTATTTACGTAATCAAAGCTCTTGGTAGCCAATCGTAAATAAGGAAACAATGCTCTCTGAAAAGCCCGCTCCATCGCACTCCTGCTGCTTCCTTGCCTCTTAGTAGCCCGGTAACCCTGCCGCCCACTCTTTGTCGCCCACAATTGGAAACACAGAATAAGATCGCCCGATTGGCAGAGCGGCTAGAGCGCTTGCCTCTCGCAACAAAGCTACCGGGTTCCGGTAACCTTGTAGTTGTAGTGTCACGTTCTAATCTACCCTGGTGTAAAATGGGTACCTGACTCTGCTCTTGATTTAGGAAATGCAAGGAAAGCGAGAAAGGGAACGGATGACAGCATCTCATAAGGCTGGACGTAGAATAGAGTCACTAACACTTCACACCTATGGCAGAATCTATGGCACACACCTTGATATTTACATCTTATTAACACTAAGAAATGGCCGACGTTTTGACCTCATAGTCTTCGTCGGGGACAAACGGAAAAAACAGAAGAAAAAAGAAAGTGAGAATTAATCTAAATAAACAAAATAATATTAATGATAATGCAAATAACGCGAGACGTAACTGCTGTTAGTACTAAAGAAGAGGCAAAATTTGAGCCCGACAGAATTGTTTATACTGACAGGATATGGGCGTAGGTGAGTCATGGGGTGCCTTAAAATCAGCAGCTTCTAGCAGAAAGAGCTCGGAAACCTAAATAGGAGAAGGCAAGCTCTGATTTCAAACCTCCGCTGCCTTGTTGGAATATCCGTTTACGGGAAAGGCTTCAGGAGTCAACCCTTAGGATATATTAGGAGTAGTTAAGACAGTCTAATGTTGATTCGACATTATTCCGGCAACGTCGACGTGCCCTAATTATATCAGCTACTGCCTGTCATTTGGACCTTAGGGACCAAAAGACGCAGCAATAGTGAACGCAGTCAGCGACTCATAGCTTGACTGCCTGCGTCAGGACCAAGCGAACCAGAGCTGGTCAGGACCGCACTCCACCTCCACGTGGTGGTCCTGGAAACAGTCTGCAGCAGTGCAGTCTGGCTGAGCGAGTGTGGATCGCAATGGGAAGGCAAACCCGGTCCTAAAAAATGCCGTGCAGAAGTCGGATGTGTCAACCGAAAGGTGCAGATATCACAGCTTAGGCGTAAACAGACACAACACAACCACCGTCCTTTTCAGGACGAACGAGGAAGAAGAAGAAGAATTTGGACCTACCAGATTTTTAGAGGGGGTGGGGGGGGGGGGGGGGGCATGCTGCATGGGGCAACAGCTTGATCTTCATGTAACTATGTCCAAGCTTGCATCCTAGACAGGACAAGGAGTATAGAATAAAAACGTATCGAGAGAAACACCGGGTGAATCACAGCTGGGAGTTATCACTTCAAGAGCGAATCATCCCTCAGTCGGTTGTGACTAGAGGAGTCTACTTCTATGGAGACAAGGATGTTGATGAAGTCAATTGCAGCCAAATAAAACAAAAGGACACACAAAAAGTTTATTGACTTTCTAGTTGCTTCTAGGAATCGTCGAAAATGTAGCGGTTAGAAAGAAAGAGATAAACACGATGGAGGACAACAAAGGGAAGGAAGAATACGGACAAGGGTAGAATCAGGAAGAATACAGACAAGGGTAGAATCAGGAAGAATACAGACAAGGTTAGAATCAGGAAGAAGGTAGTGATGTGTGGAAGAGGACTGAGAAGAACTCGAGAATGAAGATGACACAACGAAAATCATGAATCAGAGTTGGATCACAGCACGAAAGATGGTCTCCAACCGAGCAAAGTAGAAAGAGTTTGTTGCTGCGGTACAAGACGCAACTAGGCGTGATGGTCACTGGTTGCTGTGTAGGTCAACAAGATCCAACAAGAAGAAAAAGATCCGAACGAAGAAGAGAACGAGGAGAAGGAAATAAAAAAAGGAAGGAAATAAAGTACAAGTGAAAATTGTGACGTACGTCTAGTTTGTCAAGTGAATTTTCCCTGATTTGATGGATGATTAAAGGGACTTTAGCTTTTCATAACATTAGAATCCCTGAACATCAGTATTGTTGTAACTTTTCATCAACGAAGAGTAGCGGCTATGATCAAAGCAGTCAAAGAAGATCCCCAGAACAGAGAAGCAGAAGTTTAGCATCTCCGTACGAACACTGAACCGTTCGCAAGACGGACACGAGCGATCAGAAGAAAGCTTCATGCAGACTTCGCACTTCTGTGGCCACCGGCAGACTTGCCCGAAAGACGGAACGCTCAGCGTAGCGGATACGATCTGAGGAATCAGGAAACTCACCGCGAACGAGGCTAGTCTCGCCGGAATTTCACATGCTCGTGCGAGCAGCCTGAAACGAACGTAGATCGGAAGCCAGTCGGGCCATCGTGGTTAGCATGGCGGCTAAATAACTTCGACTTCCCCTGGGAACTGAAGAGGCACGAAAT
Organism: Oreohelix idahoensis; assembly: GCA_024509875.1. Lineage (NCBI taxonomy): Eukaryota > Metazoa > Mollusca > Gastropoda > Stylommatophora > Oreohelicidae > Oreohelix > Oreohelix idahoensis. The sequence continues at coordinate 341,198 of JAMPIV010009054.1, forward strand.
TTTCACATGTACCATTTATCTTGCCTTTCTAATAGATAAATACAGAATCTGAAAAGGGCAACGTATCATTCGTTCTGACAGAATTCTAAGATTCACTAGCAAATAGTTAAAAATTCCTGCTAGATTTCATCTAAATTGTTGGCTATTGGAGTGAAATTCTTTCTCTGTGCAGACGGTAATTTATACATTAGCTTCGAGTGATCAGTGGTCTAGTTATTTCATATTTAGTTCACTGGATTGTGGTGTAAATTTAACCTTATTAAATAAGCCCATCTTCAAAGTTCTAGTGCCAACTAAATGTTACATCTATAAGTTTATTTCCAAATACAATAGCCGCTTAATGGGAATTATAACTTTAATACAGTTTAGTTCTGTATAAATAGATGTGCTTTCAACTATTAACCTCACGGGGAGTTTTTTTCTCTCTTGCTTTATTAATTGAAGACGCGAGGGCAGAAAATAGTTAAACTGTAAATGTATCGCGCGTTAGATTTTAATATGATTTTAGTGCATTTCATGTTTTTCTATTGCACCCGGAATGATCTTTTGAACCTCGCATCCCAGCAATTAAGCAGCAATGAAACATCATTTAAGCAGCAATTAAGCAGCAATGAAACATCATTTAAGCAGCAATTAAGCAGCAATGAAACATCATTTAAGCAGCAATTAAGCAGCAATGAAACATCATTTAAGCAGCCATTTCGCAGCAATAATATATATCTAGAGTCTTGCCGACTCAGTTCGATTACTCCAGTGACTTATGAACATATTTGAAATTTAATCTTTGTGGCGATCCTGACAAGCTATCTGAAGTATACAGAAACAAAGCAAACCCAAAGACTATTTTAAAATCCCAATTCATAAAGTCGTTTTTTTTTATAATTATCAAACTGGAAGAAGAACAGTCAACAGTAGCAATATTTTACTCACTGCTCTATTCGTGAAGAAGAACATAGATTTCCCTGACACTGTCTGTCAAGCATAATCATTGGATTTTACCAACCCCCTGAAGAACTTACCTCAGTGTTTTTTTGTATTTTGTGACATTACTGTAAAAAAAAGTTATCTCCACCAGCTGTGCCAATCTTAGACACCACACCATTCCTCACATCTAGCCAAGTGCCTGTGCCATTCTTTAGGAACTTTATCTAATAAACAAACAGTACCGTTAAACTTCAACGTCCAGCGATTTCGGGACACTTTGTTAACTTCAACAACCCGCTAATCTGGGGCTGTACACGGAAGAAAATACTTTTACCTAAGCCAAGGTTTAGTGCTGTTTTTTTTTAATGTATTTCCTATGAAGTGCCAGAATTCACCATTTGGTAAGTCTGTGTGTGTGTGACTGTGTGCTGGCCAGCCAAGCGTGTTTTTTTTTTAATGAAAAAGGAGATTTAATCTTTTTACCCTTATAATTAGTCCAACCTAGTATTAAGGTGTACTGTATTAATTGTACGGGATTTCTCCTAGCGGGATTATTTAACTGTGAGCATTCCCCCCTCCCGGGAAAATTGGTTGATCAAAGGAAAACATTTGATGACCCCTAGCTTTTCCTTTACCCCTTATTACTGTAACCCCCTTGACTCAGAGTAATAAATTTACCATTGGGTTAAATTGCCTATCTCTGATCACCACCCCCCCCCCCTCCCCTCCTTTCTCGTCTTTGGGACCGGGTCTTTTCTGTTAGTAAATACAAGCGGGAAAAGGTGCATTGGATACTTCTCCTCAGAAACCCTCCCCCCTGTTATTTTGTGTTTTGTAACCCATGATTTCTGACTGTACATTGATAAATTTCTTGTAACTTGATTTTTTATGATAATAAAAGTATTACTTACTTTATTTGCATCGGGGTCGGCTGGCCCAATATCGCAAACTTTACGCATATTTTGTTATCGTAGTGTGTATTCATGTATACGTTGTGCGCGTCAGAATCACCAAATCGGTGTGTGCGCATGAGCGACTGGAACTGACAAACAACTGTGTTTGTTCAGAAGAGTGGTAGAATATTTTTTGAGAGACCAATATTGTCGTAATAAGAGACTGTCCTTACTCTTCCCCCAGCCCTTGTGAATCTACTACCTCACTTTCCTAAAACCTTATTCTCACAGAGCCATCACTAACATTCTACACTCTAAAGGACCAATATCCATCAGAACTCTCTCAGATAAAAATTACGACAAATAAATGGTTAGCTGGTCCCGGATTCTGAGTCTAGTTTAAATAGAGTGTGGTTGATTGTCTTTGTGAAGTAGGGTATAATTAAAAAAAAGTAATTACTTCCCCTAGACAAAGCCTTTTAGTATTTTGGTCCGACCACACAAAAAGTATTACATGTTTGTTCTTTCCACAGGAGCAAGAAGTTAGTGATTAAAATATTTGTCACCTTTGTATTCTCTGACAGAGAAAATTGAAATTTTGTTATATAACTCTTCGACCCAGCCCTTGAAAGAATCTACTACCATTTTCGGTGTCTACCAAAATCCTCGGCATCTCTCACAGAGCCATCACTATCATTCTACACTCTTAAAGTATGACGCTTCTTAATATCCATCAGAACTCTCTCAGATAAAAATTACGACAAATAAATGGTTATCTTCGTCCCGGAATTAGCAGATGAGAACTAGTTGGGCGAAATAGAGCTGTGGTTGATTGTCTTTGTGAAGAGGGTATAATTAAAAAAAAGTAATTACTTGCCCTAGAACAAAGCCTTTTAGCCACCTCAGATTGGGCGTCCGACCACACAAAAAGTATTACAGGTTTTTCGTCGACAGGAGCAAGAAGTTAGTGATTAAAATATTTGTCACCTTTGCATTCTCTGGCAGAGTCAAAATGAAAATGAAATTTTATTATATAATTGCTGGGATGGCGTGATTGGTTTTACAGTCACTAAAGGTTTTTTAAGTTAAAAAGAGTTGAGCTTAGCTAAAGACGCCTTGTTCTGACTTTTTAAGTCTAGTAAAACATGGTCTCTTCTCATATAATTGACTTCAGGGGGAGTTTTTGTAGTGGAGAATTAAAATTTCAGGAAAAATTTTTTTTTTTAAATTTAATTGTTTTAATAAAAAAAATTTTCTCTACTTTTAGTAAAAGTAAAATTTTTTTTCCAGTGTAACTTACCATTTTAGTGGCATTAGTCGCTTGCCTTTAGAGCCTTAATTGCCAGAAAAACAGCAGCGATAAGTTAACACATTTAAGGTAGGAGGTGACACAAGTAAATTTATACTTTGTGTTTTTTTTTCTCGTAGCGAGTTTGAGTTTTTTTCCCCTTCTTGTTCTTTCTTGCTATTCTCTAATAGTAGTAGCATCCAGTTCTTTAATCATGTCAGAGAGGATTCAGATGAGATCCATCCTAAGGCTGGAGGCGAAAGAATCAGGTTTAGAAGGAGAAGCCGCTAACTTGTTTGTCAACCAGGAACTTAAAAGGTATGACGCGGAAAGGAAGGAAGCACAAGAGAGAGCAGAGAGGAAAGATGCTCAAGATAGAGCAGAAAAGAAAGAAGCGGAGGAGCGTTTATTGGAGCAGAAGAAAATTGAGGCAGAAATGGAAGCCCGCAGAGAGAGAGAAAGGGAGCGGGAAAGACAACATGAACTGGCGCTTCAGGCTTTAGAGAGTCGGGGTGCCTCTACTTCGAATAACGGAGAGCCGTCTTCGCCCCAGTCCCAGTCAATGGATCTCTCCAGCACTCAGTCTGCCCAATTAACGGCGATGTCTTTTGCTTTAGAATCTTTTCCTAGCCCCAATGGAAAAATTGACAGCTACCTAGAAAAATTCGAAAGGCTGGCAAATCTGTATGGGTTAGAGAGTTCCCGCTGGGCACTTAAGCTCTCAACGTCACTAAAAGCTAATGCTTATGACGTATACACAAAGCTGGGACCGAACCAACATGATTACGACATGCTAAAGAAGGCCTTGCTAGAACGGTTTGAGATGACTGCCCGAAAATTTCTGCAAATGTTCAGAAACAGCCGGAAAGAGAGCACGGAAACATTCCCGTAGTTCTCTTCACGTCTCACGGGCTATTTGACAAAGTGCATTGAATTATCTGACCTACCTCTTACATATGAGGGACTACTTGAACTTGTTCTTGTGGAACAGATAAAGTCAACTTTGTCAAACGAAACCCGTAGATTTTTGGCTGAACAGGGCGCAGTCAGGCTTGAGGACATACTCAATAAGGCAGAACGCTATACCAATGCAATGGTCGAACTTCCCAGCACTAAACGTAAACCCACAGATGAGCCATCTCGTAAACAAAATCTAGAGCAGTTTTTTTTTTTTTTTTTTTTTTTGCGTTCGCCCGCTAATACTCGAGGCGAAATCTCAGGTTATTATTTTATGTCTAACCTGACATTGATTTTACGTGAGTATCCCTTTATTTCTTGTACAGAGACAGGTGTCCCTCGCCATTCAGGCAAATACTCTCCGATTTCGGAGGTACCCATTGCAGCTGGGTCGGCTCAGGAGCCGCCAGTCCCTGGTCGACGACACTTAGAGCAGTCATCCTATTGGTGGGTTGATCAGAATTGTTGTTGGGGGGGTATCGGGTTTTGGTAGAATTTCGATTTTTCCTGGGGAGGTCTCTGGGTATTATTTTTTCGTTGGTTATAGTTCTTAGAGGAATAGAGCAGTCATCCTATTCCTCTAATTCCTCTCAGAACTATAACCAACGAAAAAAAATACCCAGAGACCTCCCCAGGAAAAATCGAAATTCTACAAAACCCGATACCCCCCCCAACAACAATTCTGATCAACCCACCAAGCCTACGTGGCAGCGCGGCCACCAAGGTCAAGGAAAGGGAAGACCCCTACACCAGGAACGTCTGATCAGGGCAAACAAACCGGTCCAAACCGCGTCGGATGTTTGCATACAGCCTCGAAAGGTAGAGTCAATGTCAGTGATTCTAAACCTGAGGGGGACCGACCCTCAACTCGAGGAACTGTAATTTTGAATGGTACCACAACTACTTGTCTCTTTGACACTGGACTAAGCTTTAGTTGTATTGTCGCCAGACACCTAGTCAAACCAGGTCAGGAGACAGAGGAAACCGTCAAACTTAGTGGAGTTTTCAGGAGTGATGCACCCAGGACGCTTCCTATCGCACTGGTAGAAATACACTCTGACTTTGTCAGAGGAGTTATTAAAGCGGCCATTATGGATGATCCTATCTACCCAGTTATCCTGGGATGTAGATATGTGTTTATTGGGAGACCAAAGGAGCCGATTGTGGCAGCGGTAACCACAAGAGGGCAAGCCAAGAAGGAGAGGGAGCCTGCGCCAAATTTGTTGCCGAACGAACTGAAGGAGGCGCAACAAAAGGACCCTACTCTGGAGCCCTGCTTTAGAAAACTGCCCATGGCTAAGGACCCCAGACACAACGGAGACATCTTTTCTAAGGACGGCGTATTGTATCGTAGAACGGGCAACCCGGACACGGGGAATAACCAGCTCCTAGTACCGACGCAGTACAGAAGTCAGATCTTAGAAATGGGGCACTCTCTTCCCTTTAGCGGACATATGGGACAAAACGCCACTATTCAGCGAATAAAAAACCACTATTGGTGGCCAGGAATGAACTCTGACATTATCAGGTACGTGAAATCCTGCGCCCAGTGCCAACGGGTAGCACCTAAGCACTTGACACCCCCAGTACCTATGGGGCAAATGCCAATAGTGGGTACTTCATTTGAACGGGTTGCTGTCGACATCATTGGACCCCTGGAAAGGACCAAAAGAAAGAGCAGGTTCATCCTGATTTTAGTCGACACTTGCACTATGTGGGCCGAAGCTATACCGCTAACATGCACAGATTCCAAGCATGTCGCAGAAGCCCTCGTGCAAATTTTTACACGGTTGGGATTCCCTCAACAAGTTTTGACGGACAATGGATCCCAATTCCGTAGCCTGTTAATGGAGGAGATCTTTAAGATCTTGAGGGCCAAACATATCCACACAAGTCCCTACCATCCGGCCGGAAATGGGCTCGTGGAACGTTTTAACGGCACCCTCACCACCATGTTACGTAAGCTGGGTCAGGAGAAACCGGAAGACTGGGACCTATATATATCGGCTGCCTTATTCGCCTACCGAGAAGTACCCCAAGCGTCTACGGGATTCGCGCCAGCTACACTTTTATTTGGCAGACCTATTAAGGGGCCACTAGAAGCCTTACTTCGGTCCCTGACAGACCAAAAGGCTGACGAGACAGTCGTCTCTGCAAGCAAGTATGTATCTGAGCTCAAGGAAAGGCTAAAGCTAGGATGGGATCTAGCTACTACCAACCTTACGAAAGCCCGCGCTAAACATGCTAAAAGATACAATAAAGCTGCAAAAGAGAGAGAACTACAACCAGGGGAGAAAGTTTTGTTGCTACTTTCAACCGGAAGCAATAAACTTCGCATCGGATGGCAAGGGCCGTTTACCGTCCTTAAAAAGATCTCACGTACCAATTACAAGATCTCCATCAAAGGAAAGGAGAAGGTCTTCCACATAAATCTGCTAAAGAAATATTTGGAAAGACCGGTGCCATCCTCCGAGCATCTCCTGGCTGTCGCCATAGCAACGGAAGACGAGGAAGATGATGATGGTTGCATGGAGTATCCACTGCAACCCACAGAATCCTTTAAAGATGTCAAGTTCGGCGACAATCTCTCACCAGAACAACAAACAGAAACCAGGGCGCTACTAAAACAGTACAGTGCAGTCTTAACGGATGTACCTGGTCGAACAAATCTCATCGAATTTGATATGAAACTAACAAATGAGACCCCTGTTCGAACCAGAGTTTACCCCATCCCGTACGCTAAAGCTGATGCACTTCGCGGAGAAATAGACAAGCTGCGTCAGGCAGGAATTATCAGTGAGTCTACATCTCCTTACAGTTCTAGTGTAGTGCTGTTGCAGAAGCCCAATAAGGAAGTTCGGCTGTGTATAGATTACCGGCTGCTAAACGCTGTTACGGAATTCCAGCCCGAACCTCTCCAAACTGTTTCTGAGTTGTTCACCAAGCTCAGCAAGGCAACGATTTTCTCCAAGATTGACCTCAGTAAAGGTTATTATCAAATACCAGTCAAGGAGGAAGTTAAACCTTTGCTAGCTTTCAGCACTAGTGAAGGACATTACACATTTAATGTGATGCCGTTCGGATTGCATAACGCACCAGGAGTGTTCACCAGAATGATGAGGAAGCTGTTAGAACCTTTGCAAAGTCCCCACATCCATAATTTCATGGATGACATATTAATTGCATCGGAAACCTACGACGAACATATTGCTACGGTTGCTATGCTCCTCAGGAGACTACAGGAAACTGGTCTCACAGCCAGACCTAGCAAATGTCTCATCGGGTTCGAAAAGCTAGACTTCTTGGGGCATACTATTTCCCACGGCTGTAGTTGGCCTGTTCAGAAGAACGTGGAGAAAATAGCTGCAGCCAAAAGGCCCAGAACGAAGAAAGACGTGCGTTTCCTTCCTATCACTATGTGCATATTATCAGAAATACATCGAGAACTTCAACGGACTTACGGCACCTCTGACTGACCTCACCAAGAAAGGTTGTCCTGATAAGGTCATGTGGGATCAAAAGTGCGAACATGCATACAGCACTTTGAAAGGACAGTTGTCGGCATACCCCATCCTAAGGTTACCTGACCTTAAGAAGCCTTTCGTACTGAGAGTTGACGCGTCAGGTCAGGGCATCGGGTCAACATTGTTGCAAGCCGAGGACAGTGACCCGAATATGCTATTCCCAATAGCTTACGGCAGTCGGAAACTGAACAAGGCTGAACGCAACTACAGTGTCGTTGAAAGAGAATGTCTCGCTCTGATTCATGGCATCAGACGCCATCATGAGTTTCTGTATGGTACTTCTTTCACAGTACAAACCGACCACGCTCCATTAGCTTTCCTTGGTGCCAATAAGGAATTCAACGCAAGGATTATGCGCTGGGCATTATTATTGAGCGTCTATTCCTTCAAAGTGGAATATATTCCAGGAAAACAGAATGTCGGAGCTGACTTCTTGAGTAGAAACTGGTCTACAGAGGAAGTAGAGCAAACTGAAGATACCACTCATCCTAAAGTCACCAATCAGGTCACCTCCATTGTCAAGAAGGAAACATGAAAAAGGGCTTCATGTCTAAAAGTGGGGACGATTGTGACGTACGTCTAGTTTGTCAAGTGAATTTTCCCTGATTTGATGGATGATTAAAGGGACTTTAGCTTTTCATAACATTAGAATCCCTGAACATCAGTATTGTTGTAACTTTTCATCAACGAAGAGTAGCGGCTAGGATCAAAGCAGTCAAAGAAGATCCCCAGAACAGAGAAGCAGAAGTTTAGCATCTCCGTACGAACACTGAACCGTTCGCAAGACGGACACGAGCGTCAGAAAGAAAGCTTCATGCAGACTTCGCACTTCTGTGGCCACCGCAGACTTGCCCGAAAAAGACGGAACGCTCAGCGTAGCGGATACGATCTGAGAAAATGGAAACTTCACCGCGAACGAGGCTAGTCTCGCCGAATTTTCACATGCTCGTGCGAGCAGCCTGAAACGAACGTAGATCGGAAGCCATTCGGGCCATCGTGGTTAGCATGGCGGCTAAATAACTTCGACTTCCCCTGGGAACTGAAGAGGCGCGAAATTTTTTCACATGTACCATTTATCTTGCCTTTCTAATAGATAAATACAGAATCTGAAAAGGCAACGTATCATTCGTTCTGACAGAATTCTAAGATTCACTAGCAAATAGTTAAAAATTCCTGCTAGATTTCATCTAAATTGTTGGCTAATTGGAGTGAAAACTTCTTTCTTCTGTGCAGACGGTAATTTATACATTAGCTTCGAGTGATCAGTGGTCTAGTTATTTCATATTTAGTTCACTGAGATTGTGGTGTAAAGAAATTTTAAACCTTATTAAATAAAGCCCACATCTTCGTAAGTTCTAGTGCCAACTAAATGTTACAGTCTATAATTTTTATTTCCAAAATACAATAGCCGCTTTAATGGGAATTATAACTTAGAGATACAGTTAAATCAACATTTTATGTTCTGTATATATATAGAGTAGTGCTTATTTCTCAACTATGTAACCTCGCCCGGGAGTGGTTTATTTTCATCTCTTGCTTTATTAGATTGAAGACGTGCGAGGGGCAGAAAAATAGTTTATAAACTGTAAATGTATCGCGCGTTAGAGTTTAATAATTATGATTTTAAGTGCATTTCATCGTTTTTTTACATATTGCATCCAGAATGTCAATCTTTTGAAACCTCTCATCCAGCAATTAAGCAGCAAGTGAAAACATCATTCTACAAGCACGCCCACTAATCAGCAAATACCAAACACTCAATTTAAGCAGCAATCTAAGCAGCAATGAAACATCATTTAAGCAGCAATTAAGCAGCAATGAAACATCATTTAAGCAGACCATTTCGCACAATACTATAATATCTAGAGTCTTGCCGACATCAGTTCGATTACTCAGTGACTTAAGAACATATTTTGAAATTTAAATCTTTGTGGTGATCTCCTGACAAGCTATCTGAAGTATAACAGTAAAGAATAAAGCAAACCCAAAGACTATTTTAAAATCCCATTCAAAAAGTCCTTAGACTCGACAATTTATATCAATAGTCATTCAAACTGGAAGAAGAAAACAGTCGACAGTAGCAATATTTTTAATCCACTTGCTCCATATCACGTGTACAGCAGTCATGAGACACGTAGAATTCCAGCCTGACACTGTATGGGTCACAGCCCATAATCATATTGGATTGTACCAAGAGAGCAAAAAAACTCAACCTTCAATGAACACCATAAAACTATAACAATTACCTCACTGGTGAAGAACTTACCTCTAGTTTTTTTGTTGTTTGTGAACCTTGTTACTGTACTAAAAGAAAAGTTGATCGACCACCAGCTGTGGCCAATCTTAGACTAACCACACCATTCCTCACCACAGACTAGCAAGTGCCTGTGCCATTCTTTAGGAACTTATCTAATAAACAAACAGTACCGTTAAACTTCAACGTCCAGGCGATTTCGCGTGACACTTTGTTAAAACTTCAACATCACCAAAACCGCATAATCTGGGGCTGTATCACGGAAGAAAATACTTTTACCTACCCAGCCAAGGTTTTAGTGCTGTTTTTTTAATGTAGTTTCATACCATGCAAGCCGTGCCAGATATTAACATTCCACCTTCTGTGTTGTAGCAAATAGTGTGTGTGTGTGTGTGTGTGTGACTGTGTGCTGTGCCAGACCAAGCTCCAAGTTTTTTTTAATGAAAAACAATGGAGATTTAATCTTTTTACCCCTTATAATTAGTTCCACCTAGTATCCAAAGGGTGTACTGTATTAATTGTACGGGATTTCTTCCTAGCGGGATTATTTAACTGTGAGGCATGGGATCCACCGTACTAGTAATAAAAAAATTGGTTGTTTCAAATGGAAAACATTTGATGAACCCTAGCTTTAACCTTTACCCCTTAATTTATCAGGGACCCACTTGACAGAGAGTATACATAAAATTTTACAATGGGGTTAAATCTATCACTGATCTCTGATCACCACCCCCCCCCCCTTTCCTCGTCTTGGACCGGGTCTTTTCTGTTCATTAAATACAAGCGGAAAAAGGTCATTGGATACTCTCCTCAGAAACCCTCCCCCCTGTTATTTGTTGTGAATTTTTGTAAACCCATGATTTCTTGAACTGTACATTGATACTTTCTTGAACTTGAATTTTATGATAAAAAATTAATAAAAACTTTAATTAGAACATGGTGTCGGCTGGCCAAAACCCAAACATTTCTCAATAATTTTTGTTATCGTAGTGGTGTTATTCATGTACGTTGCGAGCGTCAGCATCAACATATCGGGTAGTTGGGTGTTTGCGGGGGTAGGGGGTTGTCCAGGGTGGTGGGGGGTGATGGACACACAACTGGGTGTTAATTGTAGGGGGGGCTGTGTGTTGGGCTGGTGTTGGTGATGTTTGTCGACAGGCACGCTGTTGTCGTAATAAGAGTCTGTCCTATGGACCCTGTGTCCCCCAGCGCTTGCATGTGATGTCCCTACCCTAAAGGGACCAATATCCATCAGAACTCTCTCAGATAAAAATTACGACAAATAAATGGTTAGCTCGTCCCGGATTCTGAGTCTAGTTTAAATAGAGTGTGGTTGATTGTCTTTGTGAAGTAGGGTATAATAAAAAAAAGTAATTACTTCCCCTAGACAAAGCCTTTTAGTATTTTGGTCCGACCACACAAAAAGTATTACAGGTTTGTTCTTTCCACAGGAGCAAGAAGTTAGTGATTAAAATATTTGTCACCTTTGTATTCTCTGGCAGAGAAAATTGAAATTTTATTACTCTTCCCCAGCCCTTGTGAATCTACTACCTCACTTTCCAAAATCCTTATTCTCACAGAGCCATCACTATCATTCTACACTCTAAAGGACCAATATCCATCAGAACTCTCTCAGATAAAAATTACGACAAATAAATGGTTAGCTCGTCCCGGATTCTGAGTCTAGTTTAAATAGAGTGTGGTTGATTGTCTTTGTGAAGTAGGGTATAATTAAAAAAAAAGTAATTACTTCCCCTAGACAAAGCCTTTTAGTATTTTGGGCCGACCACACAAAAAGTATTACAGGTTTGTTCTTTCCACAGGAGCAAGAAGTTAATGATTAAAATATTTGTCACCTTTGTATTCTCTGGCAGAGAAAATTGAAATTTTATTACTCTTCCCCAGCCCTTGTGAATCTACTACCTCACTTTCCAAAATCCTTATTCTCACAGAGCCATCACTATCATTCTACACTCTAAAGGACCAATATCCATCAGAACTCTCTCAGATAAAAATTACGACAAATAAATCTTTAGCTCGTCCCGGATATTACTCTTCCCCACCCTTGTGAATATACTACCCGTCACTTTCCAAAATCCTTATTCTCACAGAGCCATCATCTATCATTCTCTAAACACTCTATACAGTGGACC